>ML808341.1:67708-97471 GCA_009831015.1 Picea engelmannii | reverse complement strand
TTTGGATCGTGCTCATGGAATCATCCTATCAGGAATATGAATTTGAGTTGGCTCAACCCTTCTTGTTTGGCTTGAGTGGTATCCTTTACCAAGTAGAACCCTACATGGAAACCATAGGGTATGAAAGCTCATTTCTTTTCCTTGATCAGGGTGTCATTGTAACCTTGGAAGATGGTTTTATAACATATTTCTCCTACGACAAATTGGTCTAAGACATGAGATGGTAGGATATGTGGTGCTTCGATAGCCCCGAACACCCTGATGTAGGTGGCACACTCATCCAAATACCAATGGAATACCATGGATATCATCTTCTTGTCTACTGCCGATAGCCTTAGCCATTCCTTATTAAGAATAATAAAATAAATTTGGGTGATAAATTCATCGTAGATGAAGGAGTAATATTTCTTAAACCTATTTTCCCATAGCACACTGAAGTAGACATGGAACAGAAGCTTTGCAACATGCCAGCTTATATTGATGTCGACAAAGATGTTTCTTCCACACATGACATCAAGCAGGTATGAAGCCATGTAAAACGTTGGTGCTTCCCCTTCCTTCAATGCCTGGGCTTGCTGCTCACAAATGCTCATTTTCTTGGAGATTATTTCTCCCCAGTTGAAGCTGCACCTGACGATCGCAACTGTGTATGCCAAAGGAATCCATGCCCATGAAAACTTGGAGAAATATTTCTCTCCATATAATCGACAAATGAGATCCATTAAATAGACATATGGCTCCCTTAGGTTAACTGTCCCATACTAGCTAGTGATCCGGTTGGTAAACTTCTTGTCCTCTCTCCACCATGAGACCATCACTCGGCTAGTGTCACGACATTCATAGAATTTCACCATGAAGTCTATGTTTAGCCACTCCTCGGGGTCTCTAAGTTTTTAGTATTTCTGAACTTTTATCGAGAGGAACACTCTGACACACCCACCATTTTCATTGTTGATTAAACATTTTTGTGTGTCGGTGTGGTTGATGAGCCACTTTAGCAATTATATGCAGGGAAAAATGGGGGTTCTACTTTCCACCATATGTATATATGACTGTAGAATGTTCGAGAACACCTGGTCATCGAGTACCCTTATGTTCGGATCACTGTGTGGGACATATTCTGGGTATTCCTCTCGACTGATCTTGTTAAAGAGATCTCCCCACTGTGGGAGCACCATATTGGACCCAGTTCTTGCCTCTGTATCTCCAAAGGCCAGAGGCTAGATGAAAACCTTCTTTGTTGTTGTCTTGATGATAGGCTCCGTCATAGGGATGTACTCCAATTGCCTCGTGGTTCCTAGAGAAGAACCTTCGCCTATCTCTAGTTATTTTAGATTTGGTTCTCTCGACGAGCGTCTGGTGGTTGGATTTCTCGGTGGTATTGTTCCTGCAACTTAAGAAGAATTTTAGAGACTGTGAAAAACTGGATAAAAACATATAAATTATAGCCATGTAAAATTTATAGACTTGGATACATACCTCTAAAGCTTGTTAAAACATGGTTATTATGATAATCATAGAGTCGATACAACGTTTAAGTTGCTTGTCTTTCTCCTTCAGACGCTTTGGAATTCTCTTACGCACAGAATGTTTTTTTACACAATGAATCAAGATATTTTAAACATGAAACATCTCACTGTGTCGCATCAGCCATTCAATTCCGGTTATGAGTGATTTTTTAATAATTCTTCGGCCGAATCTCTATAATTTAAATTCATCGTGGGTTGACGGTGGAGGCCTGGGTGGTGATGTGGTCTATCGGTGACTTTAAACAGTTGTTTTGATTGGCTCACAAGGTAGTGACTAATGAAGGATTGAATATTAATTAGCTCCTTAAATGCTCAAAATATGATCGTATCTAATGCTAAAACGTCTCATCGTGTCTCTCTTTCAGTGGGTGGATCAGGGATCATGGTGTTCTACAAACGTTCTCATTGATATCCTCCTGCAAAAATCTCTAACACTGATTGATATTACCATACAAATTTGATGCAACAAAGCTGACTCAAAGGTGTGACTCAGACCTAAGGAACCAAGAATGACTCGGGATAGAACTAGAACATACAAACCTCTTACCTGGTAAAGACACATGGCGTTGAAGACCAGTGACTTAATTCTCTTGTATTAATTAGAGTCAGGACTTTCCTTAAGTTATTCATTATAAAACAAACCTTAGCTTTTCGATGATGAAAAGTGTCAAGGATTGACGATCGACGATAAACCCTTCAAAGCGCTTTCGGATCGACTCCCTTGAAAAAGTCTCGATGCCAAAAACGCATCGGGGATTGGCGATCAAGGATAATTTTTATCATGCTCAAAATGTTCATTTTGATCCTTCTGGGTTTTCCAATTCTGATAAAGCGTGTCGGGCATCGACTATCGACAATATCTTTTCATTCTTTGTTAACGTTTGTGTTGTGCCTCTTTCGTCACCTTAGTGAGAAAAATAGAGGTGCTTGCAAGCTTATTTGGGTTTGCTAAGAAGGACAGCTGCAAGGAAAAGGGTTAGAGAAAGAAACATAAAACAATAACTAAGAATTAAACTAAGAAATAAAACAACAACTAAATTAATGAACATAGGGACATAAGGACAAAAGAAAAATGAGACCCATGTCACCAGTGATAAGGCTGATATTAGTGAAATAAAACACCGAGAAGCAAGAGGACTATGAGTCTGTTCTTCCTCCAAGGGAGGGCTCTTGGACCCCGACAAATAAGCTCTTCTTACAACTCTTGAAAATGAAAATGAAAATGGTGAAAGAATTCTTTGCTAATCCACTCAAGGGGTGAGATGGATTGCCTAATGCAATGATGCAAGTATACTCTTGGCAAGGATAGAAGATTCCTCAAGAGAATAATGGCAGTATAACTTTTCTATGAATTCCTTAAAAAATGAAGTGTATCCATGGCCTTTTTATAGCATTCCTTTGAGTTATTGTCCAACTAGTTTAAGTGTGTAAAGAGGCTAATTAGGGCATTTCTAGGTCTTTGACCAGCCACCCAGTCGAATCCAATCCAAATTTGAGTGTCAAATCAACTTGGAAGCTGAACCAGAAGTGGGTGGGAAGCCGACCACTCTCATAAATGTGTTGTTTCTTAGGTGTGTGGATTTTTGTAACAACAGTCGTGCATCGTGCACATGTGCATGATTTCTGCGTTCCTGTTTTGCGCATGTGTGTGTGTGCCCAGTGTCTTCATAGTGCCCTTTAATTTTTGCACTAGTTGTATAGTTTTGACCCTTTGTGAATGCTTTTGTGTTAATTCAGGTCCATGGATGACCTCATAACTGTTTGACGATGCTGAATTCTTGTAACCATTTGTGGACGAAATTTCAGTGATAACAGATGCCCCCTGATGGATGAGGTTAGGAGCATACGTATAGTCGAAATCCATCAATGTTTCTTCTACTGAGAGTGTTGTTTGTAAGAGAGAGAAATAATGGGATTGTCAAGAGTGCCCCGTTGGAGGGAGAAGGGAACCTGTAGAACCCAACCTTCCATAAGGTGTGTAAAAAATAAACTGTGTACAAATGAGGTGAGAATTCCCCATGCTCATGTCATGTAACTTAAAAAGAGGAATGAAGTGTTGATGTAGAGAACTATAGTGCCCTCAGGGGTGGTCATGATAAAGGAAGAAGACAATTCTGCAGAGGAACATACTCTGAATAGTAGGCAGTGACATATGTAAGAAGTATCACAGATTCTATAGGCATTGATAACCTAGCCAAGTTCATAGGTCTTCGGTAAGTATAAGAACTAACTGCAATAGTTGCAAAGTAAGACCCACCGTAACATGAGAAAGTGTTGACATCAAATGTTGTGGGGGTCAATGACAATAGGGAGAAATTGTGGTTCTCCCTGTGCCATCCGAGAGCTCTCATTGGTAAGGTGATGAGAGTCAAGATACTGTCACCCTTTTGGAAAACTGTGCTGATGTCGTCAAAAGGGGGACGCGAATCCCAGAAGCAAAGGGCTTAGTGAAATCTACTAGGTGAGGTTAGGAATGAGAGGAGGTACATGGACGAAGTTGAGATGTAGGAAGACTCAAGACTGCCCTTGGTTGGGGTATATGTGAGATAAAAGTGGCCTCAACCGTTCAACAGGGTCGAGTGTCAAGGGGACAACAAGACAAGGGATAAGTTGTGCCAGAGGCAGGGCAAAGTGAATAAACTCAGAGGGAAGAGGTAAGTGGTATGTGGGATACTCAGAGGATATGGATGATGTTAATAAGGGTAGATGATAAAGAGTGCCCCAACCAAGGGCGACATGAGTTGTGTTTGTGAAAAAGGGAAGAAGGTCGCCAAAGGTGACGACAAAAAGGCAATGTAACTGCTGGAAACAAAGGCGTTTGTACAATAAATAAAGAATAATTTGGGATAAGTGTACAAATACAGAAACGGGTACCCCGATGTAATATGGTTGGCTCGGGTAGGATGCAAATTGCTTGGAGAACTGGTGGAGGGTGGGGGCCCCATGGATGGGTTTTTGTATGAGGTAGGTGAAATGAAGGGAAATTTGTAGATGGGCAAACTGATTGTGGATGAAATGGAGGGTTCATGATACTGCGGAGGCGCAGTAAAAAAAAGGAATTGTGAAGAGATAATCTGGGAGTCCATTTGGGAAAGCTAGAAAAATGAGGAGAAGGAGTATGTGGCTGATTCACGACATGATGTAAGACTATCGAGACTCCCATCCCTAAAAGGTTTTGAAAAACAACATGAGTGTCAAAGGCGAAAAAGGGTGCTATGAATGGGACAAATCATGTGGGTAAGAGTGCTACTGGGTGACAGTATCGAAGATGCAAATGGAGGTGTTGGTACTGCAGAGCCAGAAATGGGGATCCTAGAGGCAAATGTTAGAGGGTGTGACTGGAGATGCAAGTGAGATTCAGAGGGAATGACTACATGCCAGTACTGAGTATATACCTGAAGGGTTTGCGTTGATGTATGATGACCAAGTACCTACACACATGAAAACCAAATACTCGACATGAACAATATCTGAAGAGAATCGAATATATGAGCATTTATTTGATAATTTTGAATATGTGCATGCGTACCTAGTCAGTGTATGAAAAAATGGTGTCCCAGGGGCTCAGGATGAAAAGAATCCCAGGGAATGTCGTGATGTATATGAAGGGATGCTGATACCATGGCTAAAGATAGATCGAGAAATGGACACCCGGAGCTCTCGAAATGGTGAGTGGAAGTTTGGCAAAAAAGGCCTATATATAGATGTAGGGCCCACATTGCCACCTCATTTGTACTTGCTGCTATAGTGACTAGACGAGAAGTATTCAGAGGAGATTTGGAGATTTCAAGAGAACGAGGCATCCGATCGAGGACCAATGAGATTCAGGTTAGTGGTCTGATCATCCTGCATAGAAGTATGGTTTCCATTTTTGGGCAGGGGCTGTACAGAGGGTCGTACAGGGGGTTTTATGGGTATGGGCCCCCACGTGCTCGAGCGATCTGGAAGTATGCACACACAAGTGCACGTCTTCCCACTAGATAAGCACACATGGGGGCTCCTGTAAGGGGGACAAAGGTGCACACTATGTACGCACCTTTTGGTTGCATAGTTGCGCATGTGTGCACGAATGTGTATTGGATAGGCACGCTTTAATGTGCGTCTGTGTTTGTGATAGGGGCGCATGAAGGCACCCCTGTGTGTTGAGCAGGCACGCATCCACATGCACCTGAAGGATGGATAGGCATGCTTGAGTGCGCGCCTGTGGAGTGGAAAGGCACGCATACGTGTGTGCTTGTGGAATGAACAGGTGCGCATGTGTGCACGCCTGTGGGTTAAACAACCACGCCTTGGAGGCAAGGTTGACAGGTGTAAAAATTATCTTTTTATTGTTGTTTTATGGTCCATTTGGCTAACCTAGGACTATTTTATGTGGTTGCAGGTGGTCATTGTGCATGATGTCGATTGGTTGGCGTGAGCGGGATTGGTCCTAGCTGAGAGACGTCGTGGCTATTGAGGAGCCGGGTGTATGTGCGAATTTGGAAGCCTGTGGGTTGCTGAAGTTCTTTGAGTGCTCATTGATAAGGGCACAGGAGTATCTCCTACAGTTCCTTATCTGGATGTGGAGTCTGGACCTACATTATTTCATAGTGTGGGGAGAGCAGATTTCCTTCACTGCGGTGGAGGACATATACTTTTTGACTGGGCTCTGGTTTTGGGGAATGCCCCTACTGACGAAGCTGGTGTTATCGAGGGATGTGGCGCTAGCGAGAGTTGGTTGTAGGTACTGTTTGGGGGAGAACTTTATATCTGGCACTGTTGTGAGCATTGGGGTGATGGATGCTCTAGCACATCGTTGTATAGCAGCGATGATTGTGAGAGTGTATGGGTCTCTTGCGACGTAGCAGATCAGTGGTGGGTAGCTGTGTGTGATGGAGAGGGTACTGGATGATGAGCACTTTGCTTAGGGGCTTACTCTACATGCCAGGATGGTAGGGAAGTTGGACCATTGTCGGTCCATGGATACAGGAGATTTTTCCTTTGGGTCCATTCTAGTGGCCTAGTTTTTGGAGAGGGTGCCTATGTTGCGCCCTAGGATTTTATTGGGTGCGCCTGGGGCATGAGAGCTGTGACTAAAGCAGTGGTTGACTGTTTTGCTTCACCATGGTGGTGGTGAGGGCAGCCACTTCTTTACTGCTGAGGTGACACAGGTCTGGCGGAAGATGCTGCAGGTGATTTTACAGTTCCCATATGCTGGTGTTGACTTCCAGGAGGATCTGGACATGGTGTTACCACCAGGGGAGGTTTTTGATGGTCGAGGTATGTTGATGAGTTATATATATATATGTTTTTTGAGATAGCATGACATATGTATATGATATAGATGTTGATACTATATGTTGCTTGTTTGTATGTGCAGATGTGGCACTTCGCAGGCATGAGGTGGAGTTGCTGAGGGTGTCGGCTTGCCAAGATCCGGAGAGACCACTGCGGGGAGGGCCTCAGGTTGGAGAGAGATGTCAACATGAGGATGCCAATGTGAGACCAGCTAATCCTGAGAGAGTAGCGAGGAGATGCCGACTTGATAACCCTAGTGTTGGGCCATCACATGCTCCTCCGGCAGATGCCGAAGCTGATTTTGAGGACATACGTCGTCACCTAGAGGCGGTGCTACAGGGCGTGCTTGAGGGCATGTGGTCTCGCATCCAATATGAGGGCATCTTGGAGCAGTGTGTGGGGATTCTGTCGCCATGGCGGGTTGTGGTATGATGGGCAACAGTAGCAGGTGTTGCGATGACCAGACAATTACCTCCGGGGCAAGAGGGACCAGTAGTGGGTGGGGGACCATCGCTTGAGGGAAGGGCAGGAGGTGGTGCTCTATAGGCACCTTGAGTGGTGATCTATGTATTTTTGTTTTTTTGTATATAGGCTGGTGAGCCCATTTTGTATCGAGGTGTTTTACTGGCTTGCAGATACTTGTATTTTTGTATGTAAACATTTGGATGTCACTGTGGACCATTTTATATATACATGAGTATACATATTGAGATCGATGTGGTGTTTACATGTTACTGATGTTTAATCTATATATGTTGTGATAGGTTATTGATGTGTTTATGTATGTGTAGAGGTAGCTTGATGTGATATATGCCAGTCTAACACAATATTAGCTAACTTATCTGTAATTTGATTCAATTGTCTTGGAATATGTGTAAATGTAATGGAATCAAAATGTCAAGATAAAAGTCTAACCTGTAGGTATTTGCGAAAGAGGCAAGGATCGTGTACACGGTACACATTGTTGAGCTGGAGAATGACTAGTTGAGAGTCGAGAAAGATGCTAAGGTGACGAATACGATGATATTGGGCATCGACTAGGAGGCCAATGATGGCAGTGTATTTGGCTTGGTTGTTGGTTGCTGAACCCAAATAGATGTCGCTCGAATGGAGCATTTCATGTGAGGGGGTGTAGAGAGCCCAAGCGGTCGAAGTGAGATTTTGGGTCCAACGGCTGGCACCATTGGCGTAACCGATGTGGTAGGCTAGTGGAGGAAGCATCTGTCAATAGCACAAATGATATTTTAGACATGAGGGATGGAAAAAAGATTAAAAACACTATAAAAGAAATAACCTAAAGTAGAATGACTACGTTTAAGCATAAAATTTCTTTAAGTATAACCCGTTGACGGGTTCTTTGAGAGAGAGGCCTTCGGGAGAGGCCAGGATGTATGCGCCTTTGGTGAGGCAATGTTGGATAATGTATGGGTCATGCCATAGTGACTCGAATTTTCCATGGCCAAAGGTATCATGAGCGATATCGTAAGCAAGGACCAGGTTGCCTTCGCAAAATGAGCGAAGGTTGACATGTCGATCAAAGGTAGCCTTTGATCATTTTTTAGCTACCTCCTTGTTCTGTAATGAAGATTGACGATATTCATCCAGGGACTCTAAGTTTAGAAAGCGTTGCTCCATTGGAGAAGTGTCGGGTAATAGCTCAATTGCGGTGCGTAAGGTGGGAATTTCGCACTTGATGGGAAGAGTGGCCTCAACCCCATGGACTATATGAAATGGTGTGAAACCAGTAGCTATTTTCACAGCCGTACGGTAAGCCCATAGCACGAAAAATAACATATGATGCCAATTGGTATGATGTTTATTAACTATGCGCTGTAACATGGTCTTGAGGACCTTGTTAACTGCTTTGACCTATCTGTTAGACTGAGGGTAATATGGTGAGGCAAACTCATGGGAGAATCCTAACCGAGATGAGAGTTCGACGAAAATATCATTCTCGAAGTGTTTCTTGTGATCGAAAACAAGTTGGAGTGGTACTCCAAAGTGAGATATGACGTGGTTAAAGAAACAACACGCTGCGGTGTCAACAGTATTGTTGAAGGTGGGCATAGCTTCAACCCATTTGGTGAAGTAATCGACTGAGACAACAATGTATTTGTGTCCATTGCTAGAGGGGGGATTACAAGTCATGAAGTCAATGCCCCATTTACAAAAAGGGCCGGCAGTGATGACTGGATGAAGAAGAGCAGGTGGTGCTCGGGCTTTGTTGGCGTAAAGCTGATACTTCTCGCATCGTTTCACGGCGTGAATGCAATCATGAAATAAGGTAGGCCAAAAGTAACCTACTCGGATAATCTTTTGAGCAGTGGATATTCCTGAAAGATGACCCCCACATGCACTGCTATGGAAGTTGTTCAAGACTCTATCGGCCTCGTCAATGGTCATGCATCGACGAAGAATGGTGTCGAGCCCTTGCCGGTATAAGATGTCTTTGATGAGGAGGTAGCGGGGGGCCTGGTGGTGAATACGAAGATGATCATCTCATGAAAGGTGGTTACCAAAATTTTGATTTCGGAGGTAGACGAGGAGGTCGCCGTACCAAGGATCATTCGAAGTGATGTAAAAGAGGTGTTCATTGGAAAAGTCGGTATTGACGGGGGGATTGATTGTGTCAGAGAGGAGGGTCGTGACAAGCTCGGCGAGAATGAGGGCTTTCTTGCTCTTGGGTGTTGAGAATTCAAGATTGTACTCCTGAAGGATAACGATCCATCAGGGAAAATTTGTCGTTAATTTTTTGATGACTGAGGAAGTATTGCATAGGGTTGGAATCTGCTACAACCTTAGTTGTGTGAAGTAGAATGTAGTGACACAGTTTCTGGACTACGAGGACGACTGTAAGAGCTAGTTTCTCTTCGTTTTTATACTTCAAGGGTGGACCTGAGAGGTTTTTACTAACGTAATAAATGACATGCTCATGATTGTCATCACCTAGCTGAATGAGAACTCCTGCTACTAAAAAAGCTGATGCTGATATGTAGAGGATATAGTCGCGATTATAGTCAGGTGCATTAATTAAAGGGGCATTGGAGAGCACCATTTTAAGATCGCCAAATGAATGTTGGGCATGTTCATCTCAGTAAAATGGGATGTCGTGATGTAGTAAGTGAAGAAAACCGTGTGTGTGAGTGGAGTAGTCTGGGACAAATCGCCGTACAAAGTTAGCCTTGCCTTGGAGGCTCTGGAGTTGACGTAAATTCTGGGGAGGTGGAATTTCGGTGATAGCTTGGACTTTGAGGGGGTCCACGGTGATATCGCTTTCGGAAATGATGAATCAAAGGAGGCACCCCATGGTGATGCAGAAAACACACTTGAGGGGATTCAAGCAGATGTTGTACTGACGACACCGTTGGAAGATGATTCGTAAATCATCAAGATGTTGGGTGTGTTTCTTGGATCGAGCTGTGAGGTTGTCCAAGTATGTGAGGATGATATGAGCCAGATCGTGAAAAATGTATGTCATAGCCCATTGGAAAGTTGCACCAACATTCTTTAGGCCAAACGACATGACACGATATGAAAAAGTACCCCAGGGGGTAGTGAATGCAGTTTTGTATTGATCGGTGAGGTGGATTTGGATTTGATTATAACCAGAGAAACCATCCATGAAGGATAGAGCCTTTTGGCTTGCACAGTCATTGATAATTTGATCGATGAAAGGTGTTGGAAAGTTGTCTTTGGGACATGTGTGATTGAGATCACGAAAGTCCGTGCAGACACGGATAGTGCCCTGTTTTTTATTAACGGGTACAGGGTTGGAAACCCATGAGGTATAGGTGATGGGGTAGATGAAACCAGCTGCGCATAATTTGTCAATTTCAGCTTTGATGGCCGCTACTTTGGATGCGTGTAGCAGTCATTGTTTTTGACGAACTGGTGTAATGTCGGGCTAGGTGTTGATGCAATGTTCGATGATAGATGGATCGAGGCTAGGCATTTTTGTGTATGACCAGGAAAAAATTTCCCAATATTCCAGGAAGAGGGATTTTTAGGCGGTGATTTCTTGAGGAGTGCAAGTGGCTCCAATGGTGATTTCCTCGACGACGCCATTTTTGATGGAAATGTCGATTTTAATGGTCGAGGAAATGTTGGCCATGTTGCCTTTTTCAAAAGCATCAGAGGCAAGAATGGGGTTTTTGAACCAGTTGATAGGCCCTGATGGGATAAAATATTTGGTTTTGACCGCATATATGGGGTGTTGGTTAGGAGGCATGGAGGCTTCCTGTAGAAAGAAGAGTGCACGATGGTGTAGTGCATCCCATGGGTAGTCAGGGTTGTTTAACTCTTCTAGTATTTCCTCATCACAGTGGAATTGGTGGGAATATAAGGGGTCGTGAAGAGTTATATCGGTGACTGTTGTCGTGTGGCCCCCCCTGGTGATGAAGAATCAGGGGGAACGATGCAAGAAAATTGCGATGGTTCACTCAACATAAACCAAATATCGAAGTACTGAGGAGTACCCGTGGTAGTTGGGTGTAAAATTTTCGTAGGGAAATGAGTGCGAGAGTTGGGGGGATTGGGGGGTGAATCCTCAAATAAGTCATCCAAGAACCATGGAGGTGTTGGAAGGGCCTCAGATTCAGGAGAAATGACATGAAGAACCTCTAGTGATGAGGTAAGGTCAACTATTAATTCTTTGGGTCTTTGAAGCAGGGTCAATTGGTGTTGCTTGTATTCAATGATCATAGGACACTAGTATGTAAAATGATCTAAGGATTCACATAGAGAGAAAGGGCATCTCATACGTTCATTGAATGAAGTTGTGACATAACGGATGTCAGTGATTTTTGGTAGGGATGACGTAGCTAGAATGGGTTCACTCTGGTAGCTTTGGTGTACTACGACTAATGTCTACCGAAAGAGTGGCAATACTGGGAAATGATGGGTATAATGGCCATATTCTAAACATATAGCGCAAGCGAATTTGGTTCGAAACCCTTTACTACTTGAATGGGGGGTGGTAGCAGTAGTACTGGCTATAGTGGAGAGTGTTGAGGGAGGTTGATTGATCAAATTCTATAACTCTGGTAGAGATGGGCAGTTGTCGGTTTGGTGTCCATCTTTCTCACATAGTGCGCAAGGGGGTTGGACGCGTGGGGGAAGTGGAGCTGTGGGATCCTTCTTATTTCTCCTACCCCTAGCTGTGGTAGGGGGGGTAGTGAGTGGGGGTGTAGAGGGTATGGTGGGAGTAAGTATGGGAATCGTCATTGGGATTCCTTCTGTTTGGGGGGGAAGTAATGGTCGAGGGACCATCTCGAGTGGATGTAAATACCAAACTGGAATTTCTAACACCATATTAGGGAGGGTAAGAATTGTGGCTACTTGGAAAGCTTCGACGCTAGGTGGAGGGTAAAAGAAGGGGATTTGAGTGATGGCTTGGGGAACTGTCTCCCAAACTGGGATATGACCTTGGGGAGGGGTGAAATCGTGGACTGGCGAGGTCAACGAGTTCACATGAGTCTTGTGAGGGGGAAGTTCTGCGACTAATGGGACGTCAGATATGATAGAAGCCTCCCTAGGAGGAAGGGTATCCTCTATGTTATTTCTATTAGATGATACGATGCATACTTGATTGGAAGGATGAAGGAGCAGTGGTGCTCCATGATAAGTTCCTAACAATGATTGATCTTTGAAAATTTCGGGACCCATTTCGACAAGTGGGACTCATGTGGATGAGAGGAAGAATGTTATCGATGTTGGCAGATGGGTTAGGCTCGTAATGTGAGACTTGGTCAATGGTAACGATATTCTTGTTGTGGGGGAACATCATTGTTCTAAAGACAGAAAAGGCAACTGCCTTCATAGCATACATGTAGCTGTGACTGAACAAGATATTATAATTGAGTGGGGCATCGATAACTTCAATGTCAATGAGAATAGTCTTGCCCCTAAGTTCTACGGGGACATTTTGGAAGAGCCCTTCAAGAGATGATGGTCGTCCATCATAAGCTCATAAGGTAATGGTAGAGGGTATGAGTTCATGGGAACCGATTTTCTGCCATACAGATTTGGACATAATGCATGTAGATGCACCTTCATTGATGATACACCGATGAACTGTGATGTTTCATATTTTTACTAGGATTTGAAAAGCGATCAAGGAAGGAAGGCGAGGTTCTCCACTGTCGAGATCAAATGTAATGATGTTGGTAAATCCAACATAAACTAGCCTTCCCCCATGGTGGAATGATGTTGTTTCAAGATGCACTTGTGCTTGTTCAAGAGGGAAAGCTAGCACATGCTATATTTCCTTGATAGTGGAATGATGTTGTTCAAGATGAGCTTATGCTTGTGCAAGAGGGAAGACTAGCATGTGAAATCTTTCCTCCATGCTAAAATGATGTTCTTCGAGATGCGCTTCTTGTTGTGCAAGAGGGAAACCTAGCACGTGCTAGCTTTCCCCCATGGTGGAATGATGTTGTTCGAGATGTGCTTCTGCTTGTGCAAAAGGGAAAGGTAGCACACGCTAGCTTTCCCCCATGTTGGAATGTTTTTATTCGACATGTGATTGCGTTAGGGGGAATGCTAGCTTTCCCCCACATTGAATGTTGTTGTTTGAGATGAGCTTGTTCTTGTGCAAGAGGGAAAACTAGCACGTGCAAGCTTACCCCCATAGTGGGATGATTTTCGAGATGAGCTAGTGCTTGTGCAAGAGGGAAAGCTAGCACCCGCTAGCTTTCCCCCATGGTGGAATCATGTTGTCTGAGATGTGCTTGTGATTTTGCAAGAGGGAAATCCAACATAAACTAGCTTTCCCCCATGGTGGAATGATGTTTCAAGATGCACTTGTTCTTTTTCAAGAGGGAAAGCTAGCACATGCTAGATTTCCTTGATGGTGGAATTATGTTGTTCAAGATGAGTTTATGCTTGTGCAAGAGGAAAGACTAGCATGTGCAAGCTTTCCTCCATGCTAAATTGATGTTGTTCAAGATGCGCTTGTTCTTGTGCAAGAGGCACTAGCTTTCCCCCATTGTGGAATGATGTTGTTTGAGATGCACTTGTGCTACTGCAAGATGGAAAGCTAGCATGCGCTAGCTTTCCCCCATGTTGGAATGATGTTATTCGAGATGTGATTGCGCTAGGGGGAAATCTAGCACATACAAGATTTCCCCCACATTGAATGATGTTGTTTGAGATGAGATTGTTCTTGTGTAAAAGGTAAAACTAGCACGCGCTATCTTACCCCCATTGTGGGATTATTTTTTATATGCGCTAGTGCTTGTGCAAGAGGGAAAGCTAGCATTTTCGAGATGCACTAGCTTTCCCCCATGGTAGAATCTTGTTGTTCAAGATGTGCTTGTGATTTTGCAAGAGAAAAATCCAACATAAACTAACTTTCCCCCATGGTGGAATGATGTTGTTTCAAGATGCACTTGTACTTGTTCAAGAGGAAAAGCTAGTAGACGCTAGATTTCCTTGACGGTGATGCTGTTCAAGATGAGGTTATGCTTGTGCAAGAGGGAAGACTAGCATGTGCAAACTTTCCTCCATGCTAAATTGATGTTGTTTGAGATACACTTGTGCTTGTGCAAGAGGGAAAGATAACACGCACTAGATTTCCCCCATGGTGGAATGATGTTGTTTGAGATGCACTTGTGCTTCTGCAAAATGGAAAGCTAGCACACACTATCTTTCCCCCATGTTGGAATGATGTTATTCGAGATGTGCTTGTTCTTTTCCAAGAGGGAAATCCAACATAAACTTGCTTTCCCCCATGGTGGAATGATGTTGTTTCAAGATGCACTTGTGCTTGTTTAAGAGGGAAATGTAGCACACGCTAGATTTACTTGATGGTGGAATGATGTTGTTCAAGATGAGGTTATTCTTGTAAAAGAGGGAAGACTGGCATGTGCAAGATTTTTTCCATACTAAAATGATGTTGTTCAATATGCGCATGTTCTTATGCAAGAGGGAAAGCTAGAACGCACTAGCTTTCCCCCATGGTGGAATGAAATTGTTCGAGATGCACTTGTGCTTCTGCAAGATGGAAAGGCTAGCACACGCTAGCTTTCCCCCATGGTGGAATCATGTTGTTCAAGATGTTCTTGTGCTAGGGGGAAAACCAACACATGCTAGCTTTCTCCCACATTGAATGATGTTGTTTGAGATGAGCTTGTGCTTTTGCAAGAGGGAAAACTAGCACGCACTAGCTTACCCCCATGGTCGGATCATTTTCGATATGTGCTAGTTCTTGTGTAAGAGGGAAAGCTAGCATGCGCTAGCCTTCCCCCATGGTGGAATGATTTTGTTTGAGACGTGCTTGTGCTTTTGCAAGAGGGAAATCCAACATTAACTAGATTTTCCCCACGGTGGAATGATGTTGTTTCAAGATGCACTTGTGCTTGTTCAAGAGGGAAAGCTATCATAAGCTAGATTTCATTGACGGTGGAATGATGTTGTTTAAGGTGAGCTTATGCTTGTGAAAGAGGGAATTCTAAGCTTGTGCAATATTTCCTCCATTCTAAAATGATGTTGTTCAAGATGCGCTTGTGCTTGTGCAAGAGGGAAAGCTAGCATGTGCTTTCTTTCGACCATGTTGGTACGATGTTGTTCAAGATGCACTTGTTCTTCTGCAAGATGGAAAGCTAGCATGAACAAGCACAAGTGCATATTGACACAACATCATTCCACCGTGGGGGAAAGCTAGTTTATGTTGGATTTCCCTCTTGCAAAAGCTCGAGGACATCTCGAACAACATCATTCCACCGTGGGGGAAATCTAGTGCATCCTAGATTTTCCTCTTTCACAAGCACTAGCGCATCTCTGACACCAATGCACGCTCCCTCCACAACCCACGGGTCAAAAAGGTCCACGTCAGCACATGATCTTTCCTTTTCCATTGGCCCAAAGAACTCTAAACGACTCTTCTATTTCCCTATCGGGAAATCTGAACCCACAAAAAAATCTCACGGGATCCCCTCTTTACACTTGGGAGATCGGACTTCGTAACTTCGTGAATCTAGTAGTCAAGCGCTGGTCTCTCGAATCCCTAAAACATGAAACAATCAACGCTGACCTTTCCTCTTTCCTTTTGGGATTTTCCCTATTGCGATTTCGGTGATCGCAATGTCGGGAAACTTGTCTCCTCGACTCCCGAATCCTGATTTGCTGAAACTCCGATACACTTGTGAGCTTTGACTTTTCAACGCCACTTCACTTCATCGGCACTTTGGACTTCGTAATATCACGAATCCTAATGCAAAGGTTTCGGAACTTTACTCCACGATTCTTCGAAACAGTAAATGGAGTTTGACTCCGCGTCAATAGTCTATCACTTGTTCACTCACTAACTCCTCCGTGGCACACACAATCTTCTTAGCTTTTGGGATATCACATTTTGGAATATCGCAATTCTCATTGCAAGGTTTATGGGACTTACACCCATGAAAACCTGATACAAGTATCCACGTGTAAATCCAAAGGCCCTTGTGGCTTGGATCTACGATCCTACTCCTCATGAGCTTTAGAACATTTCGACGCTTTCATAGTAACTTCCCTACTTCTCTATGAGATCTGACGATTCACGGGACTTCGCGGATTCTCTACCGAGAATTCCGACTATACGTCTCTTTCTCTAAGAGCTCGTCCTCCTATGGCCCCTGGTCACTATGCCTTCTTACAAACTTTAAGGTACTTGGTCTCTCTTCCTACCTTCAATGACCTTTGAAGATTTCAGATCCTTTTGAATTTTCTCCAACTCTGAACCTTTCAGAAAAATCCCTGTACGCACTCCTTGCGACATATTTTCAATCACCTTCAAGTGTTGAAATCCTTTGACTTTGCGCACACCTACAACAACAGTATTTCAATGCTTTGCTCAGATTCGAAACTCTGAGATTTTACTTGGCCCGTGCACTCCTTGCATGGATCTTGTGCCTATCTTCACTTCTATGGAAATGAGAACAAAAGCTATCTCTCCTGAGTTTTCAGAGACAAACCTCTGAACCTTTTGTTAATGGACTCCTTGCGGACACTTCAACTGCACTCCTTGTAGGAACTCTTGCTCAGATAGAGAAACAATTGAAACTCATTCCACTACCTTTTCCTCTCAAATTTCACACATTCAACAAGAAATCATTCATACATATCACAAAAGCAATTGCATGACAGAAAGAGTAAAACATTCATGAGCATAACATACAAAGATGTATACACAGAGAATATATGAACACCATGAGTCTGAGTCACAACTTTCTTTGTATTAATTCAAAACTTCTGTACATGGAGTCTACTACACAGCTCTATGCTTCTTCTCTTCTATGCTCTTCACACACTCTTATGTTACAATACACAATGAGGGTGTCTATATCCCGTTTCCCTCTCGCGCTCTAAAACTGTCTAATCTACACATTTAATTCTATCTACTTGCATTAACTACTATAAATTCCTTCTACCTACTAAGGATGAGAGTGAATTTCTCAAGGTCCTTTTACATTATACAAGTGTGCTCCTTCTTAATTATCTTATTTAAGATGGCGCATCAATTTCAAGGTAATTTCAAAATTTGCGCTGGCACTTGTCCAACTGTCTTTTGCTTCCGCGTTGGCTCACTTGAGATGCTCCTGCATCATACTCCTTGGCTTGAAAAAATTCATGGGCTCCTATACATGAGCTCACATATATTATTTCCACACCTTTGGATCTCTGCTTTGGTCTCCCAGCTAGCATCTTCAACTAGATGGCCCTTCCATTTGACCAAATATTCAAAGTATTATTTCCACCTGGTCTTCTTTCTCACTCTTCTATCTAGTATGCGCTCCATTTGCATCTTATCTGCAACTGGCATCTGCTTTGTCCACTGGATCAATGGCTACTCATTTTCTATCCCTGTTTCCTCAGCTTTATATGGGTACAAATCTGAGATATTGAAAATTAGAGAAATTCTGATCCCATCGGGTAATTCAATCTCGTAAGCATTTGCCCCAAATTTATTCAAGACCCTACATGGCCCAATTTTCTTCATCTTAAATTTATTATATGTTCCTCTCAGGAACCTTTCTTTCCTCAAATGTGCCAGAATCAAGTCACCAACCTCAAATTGAAGTTGTCTTCTGTGCTGATCTTCTCTACGCTTGTATTCCTGGCTTGAATTCTGCAGTCTCTCCTTCACTTGGCTGTGAATTTCTTTCATCGCCTCTGCAAATTATTCTACACTAGCGCTCCTAGTCACAGTCTATTCTGAATCTCTCAATTCAGAAATTCCCCTTGGATGCATGCCATAGACAATTTGAAATGGACTCTGCCTTGTGCTTCTTTTAACTGAGTCATTATAAGAAAACTTTGCCTGTGGTAATATGTTGTCCCACTGGATGTGGTGTTCTGTCACCAAGCTTCTCAGCAAGTCTCCCAAACTTTTGTTTACCACTTCTGTCTGTCCATCTGTCTGAGGATGATAAGTTGAACTAAATGAAAATTTAGTTCCCAGCTTCTTCCATAAGGTCCTCCAAAATTTCCCTATGAACTTAGTGTCTCGATCCAAAACTATACTCCTTGGCAAACCATGAAGTCGAATGACCTCTTTGAAAAATAGATTTGCAATGTGAGTTGCATCACTGGTTTTCTGACATGGAATGAAGTGTGCCATCTTGGAAAATCTATCTACTACCACAAAGATTGAATCAAATCCTCTTTGCATTCTTGGAAACCCCAATACAAAATCCATGCTAATTGCATCCCACGGCCTTTTGGGTATAGGAAATGGTTGATAAAACCCCACATTATGTATCCTTCCCTTCAAATGCTGACAAATTCTGCATCTATCCACGAATCTCTTGACATCTTCTCACATTCCCGGCCAAAAATATGACTCATTCAATTTTGCGAATGTCTTGTCGTGAGCAAAGTGCCCTGCCAATCCTCCACTGTGTTTCTCTTTTAGCAAATTCTCCCTCATGGAGCATTTCAGAATACACAGCTGATTACCCTTAAACAATAATCCTTCCTGGCTCATGTATTCTATCCATTAGCTTCTATCCCTAAGAATTGGATTCTCAGTTGCTTCATATGCCTCTTTAAAATACTGATCATTTGCGTACATGTCCCTGAGATCATCAAAACCCGACGTTTTAACTTTGAACTCCTGCAATAGCAAACACTTCCTGCTCAAAGCATCAACAACTTTGTTAGCAGTATCAAAAATATGTTTAATCACAAAAGTGAAATTCTACATATACTCGACCCATTTGACATGTCTCTGATTCAACTTTTCCTGTTGAGTCACAAACTGTAGTGCATGGTTGTCACTGTATAAGACAAACTCTTTGGGAATCAAGTAATGCCTCCATTTCTTTAATGCATGTATAATAGCATAAAATTCCTTATCATAAGTGGAGTATTTCACTTTCACTTCATTCAGCTTCTAGCTGAAGTATGCTATTGGCTTGTCTTCTTGACTCAAGACTTCCCCGATTGCGAATCCACTAGCATCGCATTTCACTTGAAATGTCTTCTGGAAATCCGACAACACTAGAACTGGTTGTTCCATAATCTTCCTCTTCAATAGATTAAAAATTTTCTCAACTTCTTCTGTCCAGTGAAAAGACTTGTGTCTCTTATTCACTGTATCCATCATCACTGCACTAATTCCACTGAAATTCCTGATGAACTTTCGGTAGAAACTAGCCAATCCGTGAAAACTTCTCACCTCAAATATGTTCTTCGGTGATGGCCAATTCTTGATTACCTCCACCTTATCTGGATCCATCTTCAACTCATTTTATGAAATAACAAACCCCAAGTAAATGAGCTCTGTCTTCATGAATGAATATTTCTTCATGTTTATCAACAACTTCTCCTGCTGTAACCTCTGCATCACTGTAGCCAAATGCTTCAAATGCTCTGCCACTGTTTTACTAAAAACCAGTATGTCATCCAAATATACGATAACAAATTTTCCGATGAACTCCCTCAGGACTTCGTTCATCAACCTCATGAAGGTACCTAGTGCATTTGTTAAGAAAAATGGCATAACAAGCCATTCATACAACCCTTCATTGGTTTTGAATGCTGTCTTCCACTCATCACCTTCTCTCATGCGGATTTGATGATAACCTCTTTTCAAATCAATCTTTGAAAAATACTTTGCTCCACTCAAGAAATCCATCAGATCATCCATCCTTGGCAACGAAAATCTGTACCTGATGGTTATCTTGTTAATCGCCCTCGAGTTGGTACACATCCTCCATCCTCCGTCTTTCTTCGGACTGAGTACTGTTGGAACAACACATGGACTCAAGCTTTCCTTGACCAAACCTTTGTCTAACAACTACTGGACCTGTCTTTTGACCTCTTCATTCTCTTGTGGCGTCAATTTGTACGCGGCTTTGTTTGGTAAACTAGCTCCTGGTATGAGATCAATATGGTGACTCACACTTCTGATCTGTGGCAACGAACAAGGCAATTCATCCACTACTATATCAGCCAACTCTTCAGCAGTTCCTGAATTTCTTCTGGTAAATCATCCACCCTTGTGCTGGTCAAAACAATCTTCAGTTTCCTAACCACAATGACCTGTGGATCCTCCTTCTTCTTGACCTCTGTAATAATTTCCTTCCCACTCATGAGAAGTACTATGTTTCTTACTTCAGGATTCACCTCCTTATCCTTAATTGGAAGAAACATGTGTGTCCTCCCATTCTTCTCTAGTGTGTATGTGTTCATTCTCCCATCATAAATCACATTCCTGTCATTTTTCCATGTTCTACCCAACAATAGATGACAAACATCCATAGGAATGACATCACATAATATCTTATCATTATATCCTCCTATCTTAAATTCAACTAAACACTGTTTAGTGACAATTACCTGATGTCCTTTTTGTAGCCATGATATTCTGTATGGACTTGGATGATTAATTGTCTCTAGCTCCAAATTTTCTACCATCTCTGTAGAAACAAGATTATCTGTGCTACCACTGTCTACAATGACCTTGCATACCCATTCCTTGGTCTTGCAAGCAGTCCGAAAAATTCTGGTTCTTTGGACTGAACTCTCCACCTCCTTCTCTGGTGTCAAAAGAGCTTTTCGCATCATCAATGATCTTCGCCCTTCAGTGTCTTCTGCCTCAACATCCCTCCTCTATGCTTCCGCGATGTGATATTCTCCACTCTCCTTCTTTTTATCTGGACACTCGTAAGACTTGTGCCCATTCTTTCCACATGTGAAGCATGTTATTACTCCACCTCTTCCTCTTCCTCTACCTCTAGTATGAGGAAAAGTATTGTTATCAGTATAATCTCCTCTCTGCTCAGTATGTTGTCCTCTCTGTTCAACATATTTCCCTCTCTGTGAGCTTCCACCTCTCTCAGTTCGAGTCTGAGGTTTCTTCCAGTCTTCCTTGGGCTTCTGATATTTATCTTGGGCAATTGATTTTCATCTGGTATGACTTCTTCCTTGGCCTCTATGACTCTGCTTTCAGCTCAGCTTCTCTTCCGCTTTCAGAGCCATATGATAAACATCTTCCACCGTTCGGATGGTTACCATGTTCATCTCATCCTGAATGTCATATCTTAGACCATTCATATATCTAGCAACCTTTTCATCATCGCTCTCCCGATGAACTACCCTGATGTTCAGCTTGTATAATTCTTCAGTGTATTCTTTCACTATCATTAGCTTCTATCTCAGGTTCTGCATCCTCCTAAATAGAGTAATCTGGTAATCTCTAGGGATGAATTTCGCCTTCATCTTCGAGATCATTCTATCCCAGCTTTTGATCTTCTGCTTTCCCTTGCAGCGTCTGTCAACTTGTAGTTCATCCCACCATAATGTTGCATGTCCATTTAATCTTGTGACAACATGCTTGAATTTCTTGTCCTCTTCAACATATTCATAGTCAAAGTATGTGTCTAGAGCTTTAATCTAGTCTAGAAGCTCCTCTGCATCCAAGTTTCCCTCATAAACTAGAATGTCCATTTTTTCTCTTTCACCCATTCTTGCAATAGCTCTGATCATATGTTCATTCGTTGCATCTTCAGCTGCAACTTCCTCTTCATGTTCATCCCCAATTTCACTTTTAGAATCACTAAGATCCCCAGCACTAACTGTACTCCTTTGTGTTGTCTCCATGTCTTCGAGTCTAGCTCGTAGATCACACATTTCTCTCTCCATGGTTGGATCAGTCATTTTCCTGCCTCTTCTTCTCGGCATTTCCCTCTCCTATGGTGGATCGGGTGTTTTCCTGTCCCTTCTCCTTGGTGGCATGGTGAATTCTCTTTCTCTCTGCTAAAGAAAGAAAAGAACCTTTCTGTGCTCTGATACCAACTGACGCCAATGCACACTCCCTCCACAACCCGCAGGTCAAAAAGGTCCATGTCAGCATAGGATATTTCCTTTTCCACTAGCCCGAAGAAATCTAAACGACTCTTCTATTTCCCTATCGGGAAATCTGCATCCACAACAAACTCTCACAGGATCCCCTCTTTACACTTGGGAGATCGGAGTTCGCAACTTCGCGAATCCAATAGTCAAGCGTTGGTCTCTCAAATCCCCGAAACCCGAAACAATCAACTCTGACCTTTCCTCTTTCCTTTTTGAATTTTCCCTGTCACGATTTCAACGATCGCGATGTTGATAAACTTGTCTCCTCGATTCCCAAATCCTGATTTGCCGAAACTCCGATACACTCATGAGCTTTGACTTTTCAACACCACTTCACTTCATCATCACTTCGGACTTCGCAATATCGTGAATCCTAATGCAAAGGTTTCAGAAATTTACTCCATGATTCTCCGAAAAAATAAATGGAGTTTGACTCCGTGTCAATAGTGCGCCACCTATTCACTCACTGACTCCTCCGTGGCCCACACAATCTTCTTAGCTTTCGGGATATCGCGTTTCGGAATATCGCAATTCCCGTTGCAAGGTTTATGGGACTTCCACCCATGAAAACCCGATACAAGTATCCACGTGTAAATACAATGGCCCTTGTGGCTTGGATCTACTGTCCTACTCCTCCTGAGCTTTAGAACCTTTCGACGCTTTCATCGTAACTTCCCTGCTTCTCTGTGAGATCTGACGACTCACGAGACTTTGCGGTTTCTCTAACAAGAATTTCGACCATACGTCTCTTTCTCTGAGAGCTCATCCTCCTGCGGCCCCTCATCACTATGCCTTCTTACAAACTTTAAGGTACTTGGTCTCTCTTCCTACCTTCGACGACCTTTGAAGATTTTAGATCCTTCTGAATTTTCTCCAACTCTGAACCTTTCAGAAAAATCCCTGCACGCACTCCTTGCAGCAAATTTTCAATCACCTTCAAGTGTTGAAATCCTTTGACTCTATGCACACCTGCAACAACAGTATTTTAATGCTTTGCTCGAATTCGAAACTCTGAGATTTTTCTCAGCTTGCACACTCTTTGCATGACTCCTGTGCCTATCTGCACTTCTGTGGAAATGAGAACAAAAGCTATCTCTCCTGAGATTTCAGAGACAAACCTCTGAACATTTTGTCAACACACTCCTTGTGGACACTTCAACTGCACTCCTTGTAGGAACGCCTGCTCATATAGAGAAACAATTGAAACTCATTCCACTACCCTTTCCTCTCAGATTTCACACATTCAACAAGAAATCATTCATACATAGCATAAAAGAAATTGCATGACAGAAAGAGTAAAACATTCATGAACATAACATACAGAGATGTATACATAGAGAATATATGAACACCATGAGTCTGAATCACAACTTTCTTTGTATTAATTCAGAACTTCTGTACATGGATTCTGCTACACAACTCTCTTCTTCTTCTCTTCTATGCTCTTCACACACTCTTATGTTACAATACACAATGAGGGTGTCTATATCCCGTTTCCCTCTCGCGCTCTAAAACTGTCTAATCTACACATTTAATTCTATATACTTGCATTAACTACTATAAATTCCTTCTACCTACTAAGGACGAGAGCGAATTTCTCAAGGTCCATTTACATTATACAAGTGCGCTCCTTCTTAATTATCTTATTTAAGATGGCACATCAATTTCAAGGTAATTTCAAAATTTGCACTAGCACTTGTCCAGTTGTCTTTTTCTTCCGCGCTGGCTCGCTTGAGATGCTCCTGCATCAATCTCGAAAATCATCCCACCATGGGGAAAGATAGTGCGTGCTAGTTTTCCCTCTTGCACAAGCACTAGCTCATCTCAAACAACATCATTCAATGTGGGGGAAATATAGTACGCACTAGCTTTCCCCCATGTTGGAATGATGTTATTCAAGATGTGATTGTGCTAAGGGGAAAGCTAGCACATGCTAGCTTTCCCCCACATTGAATGATGTTGTTTGAGATGACCTTGTTCTTGTGCAAGAGGGAAAAATAGCACATGAGGGCTTACCCCCATAGTGGGATGATTTTTGAGATGCGCTAGTGCTTGTGCAAGAGGGAAAGCTAGCACACGCTAGCTTTCCCCCATGGTGGAATCATGTTGTTCGAGATGTTCTTGTGATTTTGCAAGATGGAAATCCAACATAAGCTAACTTTCCCCTATGGTGGAATGATGTTGTTTCAAGATGCACTTGTTCTTGTTCAAGAGGGAAAGCTAGCACACGCTAGATTTCCTTGACGGTGGAATGATGTTGTTCAAGATGAGCTTATGCTTGTGAAAGAGGGAAGACTAGCATGTGCAAGCTTTCCTCCATGCTAAAATGATGTTGTTCGAGATGCACTTCTTCTTATGCAAGAGAGAAATCTAGCATGCGCTAGCTTTCCCCCATGGTGGAATGATGTTGTTCAATATGCGCTTCTGCTTGTGCAAGAAGGAAAGGTAGCATGCGCTAGCTTTCCCGCATGGTGGAATGATGTTGTTATTCGAGATGTGATTGGGCTAGGGGGAAAGCTAGCACATTATAGCTTTCCCGCACATTGAATGATGTTGTTTGAGATGAGCTTGTGCTTGTGCAAGAGGGAAAACTAGCACATGCAAGCTTACTGCCATGGTGGGATGATTTTCGAGATGATCTAGTGCTTGTGCAAGAGGGAAAGCTAGCACGTGCTAACTTTCCCCCACGGTGGAATCATGTTGTTCTAGATGTTCTTGTGATTTTGCAAGAGGGAAATCCAACATAAACTAGCTTTCCCCCATGGTGGAATGATGTTGTTTCAAGATGCACTTGTGCTTGTTCAAGAGGGAAATCTAGCACACGCTAGATTTCCTTAACGGTGGAATGATGTTGTTCAAGATAATCTTATGCTTGTGTAAGAGGAAAGACTAGCATGTGCAAGATTTCCTCCATGCTAAATTGATGTTGTTCGAGATGCGCTTGTGATTGTGCAAGAGGGAAAGCTAGCATGCACTAGCTTTCCCCCATGGTGGAATAATGTTGCTCGAGATGCACTTGTGCTTCTACAAGATGGAAAGCTAGCACGCACTAGCTTTCCCCCATGTTGGAATGATGTTATTCAAGGTGTGGTTGCGCGAGGGGGAAATATAGCACACACTATCTTTCCCCCACATTGAATGATGTTGTTTGAGATGAGCTTGTGCTTGTGCAAAATGGAAAACTAGCATGCACTAGCTTACCCCCATGTTGGGATGATTTTCGAGATGCGCTAGTGCTTGTGCAGGATGGAAATCTAGCATTTTCGAGATGCGCTAGCTTTCCCCCATGGTAAAATGATGTTGTTTGAGATTTTCTTATGATTTTTCAAGAAGGAAATCCAACATAAACTAACTTTCCCCCACGGTGGAATGATGTTGTTTCAAGATGCACTTGTACTTGTTCAAGAGGGAAAGCTAGTAGATGCTAGATTTCCTTGATGGTGATGTTGTTCAAGATGAGGTTATGCTTCTGGAAGAGGGAAGACTAGCATGTGCAAACTTTCCTCCATGCTAAATTGATGTTGTTCAATATGCACTTGTGCTTGTGCAAGAGGGAAAGTTAGCACACGCTAGCTTTCCCCCATGGTGGAATGATGTTGTTTGAGATGCACTTGTGCTTCTGCAAAATGGAAAGCTAGCATGCGCTAGCTTTCCCCCATGTTGGAATCATGTTATTCGAGATGTGCTTGTGCTTTTACAAGAGGGAAATCCAACATAAACTAGCTTTCCCCCACGGTGGAATGATGTTGTTTCAAGATGCACTTGTGCTTGTTCAAGAGGGAAAGGTAGCACGCGCTAGATTTACTTGACGGTGGAATGATGTTGTTCAAGAAGAGGTTATTCTTATGCAAGAGGAAGACTAGCACGTGCAAGTTTTCCTCCATACTAAAATGATGTTGTTCAATATGCGCTTGTGCTTGTGCAAGAGGGAAAGCTAGCACGCACTAGCTTTCCCCCATGGTGGAATGAAGTTGTTCAAGATGCACTTATGCTTTTGCAAGATGGAAAGATAGCATGCGCTATCTTTCCCCCACTATGGAATCATGTTGTTCAAGATGTGCTTGTGCTAGGGGGAAAAATAGCACATGCTAGCTTTCCCCCACATTGAATGATGTTGTTTGAGATGAGCTTGTGCTTGTGCAAGAGGGAAAACTAGCACGCGCTACCTTACACCCATGGTCAGATAATTTTCGATATGTGCTAGTGATTGTGCAAGAGGGAAAGCTAGCATGCGCTAGCCTTCCCCCATGGTGGAATGATGTTGTTCGAGACATGCTTGTGCTTTTGCAAGAGGGAAATCCAACATAAAATAGCTTTCCCCCACGGTGGAATGATGTTGTTTCAAGATGCCCTTGTGCTTGTTCAAGAGGGAAAGCTAGCACAAGCTAGATTTCTTTGATGGTGGAATGATGTTGTTCAAGGTGAGATTATGCTTGTGCAAGAGAGAATACTAGCTTGTKCAAGCTTTCCTCCATGATAAAATGATGTTGTTTGAGATTCTCTTGTGCTTGTGCAAGAGAGAAAACTAGCATGCGCTTGCTTTCCCCCATGTTGGTATGATGTTGTTCAAGATGCACTTGTGCTTCTGCAAGATGGAAACCTAGCACGAACAAGCACAAGTGCATATTGACACAACATCATTCCACTGTGGGGGAAAGCTAGTTTATGTTGGATTTCCCTCTTGCAAAATCTCAAGCACATCTCGAACAACATCATTCCATTGTGGGGGAAATCTAGTGCATGCTAGCTTTTCCTCTTGCATAAGCACTAGCGCATCTCAAAAATCATCCCACCATGGGGGTAAGATAGCACGTGCTAGTTTTCCCTCTTGCACAAGCACTAGCTCATCTCAAACAACATCATTCAATGTGGGGGAAAGCTAGCACGCGCTATCTTTCCCCCATGTTGGAATGATGTTATTATAGATGATTTTTGAGGAAAGCTAGTGCTTGTGCAAGAGGGAAAACTAGCACACGCTATCTTACCCCCATGGTGGGATGATTTTCGAGATGTGCTAGTTCTTGTGCAAGAGGAAAATCTAGCATGCGCTAGCTTTCCCCCATGGTGGAATGATGTTGTTCGAGATGTGCTTGAGATTTTGCAAGAGGGAAATCCAACATAAACTATCTTTTCCCCATGGTGGAATAATGTTGTGTCAAGATGCACTTGTGCTTGTTCAAGAGGGAAAGTTATCACACGTTAGATTTCCTTGACAGTGGAATGGTGTTGTTCAAGATGAGGTTATTCTTGTGCAAGAGGGAAGACTAGCATGTGCAAGCTTTCCTCCATGCTAAAATGATATTGTTTGAGATGTGTTTTTTCTTATGCAAGAGGGAAATCTAGCACATGCTATCTATCCCCCATGGTGGAATGATGTTGTTCGAGATGCACATGTGCTTCTGCAATATGGAAAACTAGCACGCGCTAGCTTTCCCCCATGTTGGAATGATGTTATTCGAGATGTGATTGCGTTAGGGGGAAAGCTATCACATGTGAGCTTTCCTCCACATTGAATGATGTTGTTTGAGATGAGCTTCTTCTTGTGAAAGAGGGAAAACTAGCAAGCCTTAGATTACCACCATGGTGGGATGAGTTTTGAGATACGCTAGTGCCTTTGTAAGAGGGAAATCTAGCATGCACTAGATTTCCCCCACGATGGAATGATGTTGTTCGATATGTTCTTGTGCTTTTGCAAGAGGGAAATCCAACATAAACTAGATTTACCCCACGGTTGAATGATGTTGTTTCAAGATGCACTTGTGCTTTTTCAAGAGGGAAAGCTAGCACGCACTAGATTTCCTTGACAGTGGAATGATGTTGTTCAAGATGAGCTTATGCTTGTGCAAGAGGGAAGACTAGCATGTGCAAGCTTTCCTCCATGCTAAAATAATATTGTTTGAGATGCACTTGTTCTTTTGCAAGAGGGAAAGTTAGAACGCACTACCTTTCCTCCATGGTGGAATGATGTTATTCGATATGCACTTGTGCTTCTGCACAATGGAAGGCTAGCACGTGCTAGCTTTCCCCTATCTTGGAATGATGTTATTCAATATGTGATTGTGCTAGGGGGAAAGCTAGCACATGCTAGATTTCCCCCATATTGAATGATGTTTAAGATGAACTTGTTCTTGTGCAAGAGGAAAAATTAACATGTGCTAGCTTACCCCCATGGTGGGATGATTTTCAAGATGCGCTAGTGCTTGTGCAAGAGGGAAATATAGCATGCACTAGCTTTCCCCCATGGTGGAATGATGTTGTTAGAGATGTGCTTGTGCTTTTGCAAGAGGGAAATCCAACATAATCTATCTTTCCCCCATGGTGGAATGATGTTGTTTCAATATGCACTTGTGCTTGTTCAAAGAGGGAGAGCTACCACACACTAGATTTCCTTCATGGTGGAATGTTGTTGTTCAAGATTATCGTATGCTTATGCAAGAGGGAAGACTAACATGTGTAAGATTTACTCCATGCTACGATGATGTTGTTAGAGATGCACTTGTGCTTGTGCAAGAGGGAAATCTAGGATGCGCTAGCTTTCCCCCATGGTGGAATGATGTTGTTTAAGATGCACTTGTGATTGCATAATAGGAAAAGCTAGCACACAGTAGCTGCACCCCATGGTGGAATGATGCTAGCTTTACTCTATGGTGGAATGATGTTGTTGGAGATGCATTTGTTCTTATGCAAGAGGGAAAGCTAACACACACTTGCTTTCCCTCATGGTGGAATAATGTTGTTGAAGATGCACATGTGCTTGTGCAAGAGGGAAAGCTAGCACGTGCTACCTTTCTCCGATGGTGGAATGTTGTTTGATATGCACTATTGATTATGCAAGAGGTAAAGATAGATTTCCCCTACAATCGAATGATTTTTTTCGATATGTGTTTGTACTTGTGTAAGATGAAAAGTTAACATGCATTAGATTTCCTGTAACATCCCGCTCTGGCGCACTGAGAAAACTTATTTTTTTAGGACACTTGCTCGCAAGTGATCTGGAATTTTGTGATATTAAACCATTTATACTTGATTATGATGCGATTGACAGACGACATGATGTTTTACTAGTTTTGATTGACACAGGTGCTGCTGACTCTATTTTATTGAGTGTGTAGGGTTCTTGACCTTGAGGATGCAGAGGCATCGGTAGAACCCCCTTGGACTCCGGACTGAGTCAGGGAGTGTGCTTTTGGGGTTGATATATTTATTGTGATGTTTCATTGATTTGATGATTTGATGTTGACATTTATGACATGATTGTTGATGATGCAGGTTGACGATAGCTTGTCGACTAGATTCACATATGGAGTAAAGGGGCCACACACGATTCCAGAGAGGTTGAGGGAGAGGGGTGGACAGCAGTCCTACCACCGCCTAGTAGCACTCCCGCCATGGCTCGAACTGTAGGTTGACGATTACTTAGTTCGATAGGATCCACGATGCCGTGAGGGAAGACTGCGATAGTCTCTCACGATGATTCTAAGGGGCGCGCAATAAGGCGAGGGCCTTATTCCTTAGAACCCTTAGTCTCCCACAAGTTCACCTGGCGGAGTGTTGACTCCAGGGGTTATAGATGTCTACCAATCAGTCCAGTTGGCGAGTGGCACCCTTGGAGCACGTGGTG
>ML808341.1:34292-54099 GCA_009831015.1 Picea engelmannii | reverse complement strand
GTTTTATGGTGACTAAAAATAGAGCATTCCTTACTCTGTTTCGATTGCATTTATTTTGATATGGTTTAATCTAAATGATAATTTCACTTGAATTATTAGTAATTCGTTTTTGAGGATTATCAAAAGATGATTAGATTTGATTTGATTTGATTGTTATCTGATCCTGTATGTTATTTTTGACTAGCTACAGAATCAGATGATTCTGTAGCTAAGTTTGTGGAGTCAATTTTTCATTGTTTTTCTTAATGAAATATCTTTCTAACTTGATATTTGTGTTCTATTGCAGGTAGATTCGAATTGGCAATAGATATGATGAGCAGTTAGGAGATGTTTCACGGATTTCACTTGCATTTTTAGTTACTTAGTTTAGGAGATTTTGGGATCTTTTTCTGATTATGTAAAACTGTTTGATAATTATCCACAGGGATGTTTTACCCTGTGGAGAAACCTATATATACTTATGATTTTTATAATAATGTTCATCCTCAGTTGTGGGAGAACAAGGATATGAAGTTCTGTTACAGACTGGAGCAGAATTGATGTTTTCTCATAGCTTTTGCTTTTCAATATATCAACATTTTGTTTCATGTTTTGTATATCACTTTGTTTATGGTTTATGATTACTTTAGCTATCTAAATCAAATTCAAATGATATAATTTTATTACTGTTATCCATATCTTGTCTCTTCCAAATCGATAAAAGACATAACAATTGTTAGTTTAGTTTGTGAATGATAGTTTTATCTTCTTCATAAATTGAATTGTTATATATAAGTTTTCTGCATAATAGGTTTCCCTTATTGCAGAGATCTATCATCAGAAGATTGTTATGATTTTATTTTATGTCTTGTTTGTCCTGTAAAACACTTCAAGAAGCAGCACAATCAATCGTTTTCGAGAAGCTTATGGACTAAATGGTGTGAATTTCTTCCTCCAACCAGCTTAGAAGTCATCACACACAGGGCAGACTTGGAGCGTTTCTAGGTCAATTAGTTTGTTGTTTATTGTTTATTAAGTAGTTTAATTAGATTTATATTAGATTGTTTAATTTCAGTAAATATATTAGATTGTTTAATTTCAGTAATGTTTATTTCTTTTTCATAAAAATATAAAAATCAAAAAGAGATTCTTGGCTGTCTTAGGGCAAAATATACATGAGTTTTGCAGGTTTTAATCAAATCTATAGGTTGTTCATAGTGTACATTTGTGAATAAGAAATATTGCAGCTGATAATTAGATAGTTGATTTGAGTTATTATAATAGTAATTAGTGGATTGTATAGAATAATTAGTATTTAGTATATTAGTTTCTTTTCTTTGTTTTATTAGTTTCTAGTTTCCTTTATTTTAGTTAGTTTCTTGTATTTAGTTATAGTTTAGTTTGTTTTATTTACTTTAGTTAGATTACTTAGATCAGATCATTTCCCTCTTTGGTTTTCATAGAAGACCTTAAAGCGGCCAACAGAGCCGTTAAACTCGTCAGGGTGGTCCATTCCAAACGGCTTGGGTTATTTAGACAACCCCGGACCGGTTCCACTCTCCCAGTTGACGGACGGTCAACTTCGTTCGTCAACAAATGGCGCTGGAAGGAGGGCCAGAGCTTAATTAATAGCATGAGGAGGTCGTAAGACTCCTCCCCCACCTAATTACACAACTATAATGACTAGAAGACATTCACAAGATAATATCCCCCCTCAAACAACAACTACTTCAACCGAAGATCCACAGATCACAGTTGAGCCAGCAACCCCTAATCCTACAAGTGGTGATCCTCAAGATATCGTTCGTCAATCTCTTATCAGAACACATAGTTCTTTAGCAAGTCTTAGGCGACCAAACTGCCCATGGGGTCAACCCTTAGACTTATCTAACATCAGAGAATTGTTAGGTGACATAGACCTCACTGTGAATCCTACAGGTCCAAACACAAATCCTGCTGCAGGAGGATCTGGGATACCTCCTTCACCACCTCCCTCATATCCTTCTTCTTCTGGAGGATATTCCTCTTCTGACGAAGGTACATCGCCTTCTCATCCTTCTACACCTACTACCCCAATGGAAAATCAGAACAACCCTGCTAGACCTTGGTTGGACCAGGATGTCGTAGCAGTACCTGGAGACCAATACCCTTTACCTAAGCACCCAAAGAAATGGCTTCCTAAGTTTGATCCTGATTCAAAATAGATAGCTGAAGATCATATCAAAAAAATTGTGTTAGCCATCAGACTTCGTAATGTTGAACATGAAGATGTTATCTGTAGGTTGTTCCCTTACACCTTTGAGGGTAATGCATCCACTTGGTACTTCACCCAACAGCCCCACACCATAGTGTCATGGGAAAAGTTTGAGTCATGCTTTTTGGAAAAATTCGGAGATGGCAAACCTCCGGAAGTCTTAGTCATGGATCTTTCGAACTTAAAAATGAACGCAAAATAAAAAGTTAAAGATTTTAATCAAAGATTTTTAACACTTAAAAATCAAATCCCTGTAGACTCTATGCCTGCAGAAAGTCTTGTAATATCTTGCTACATTAAAGCTCTACATCAAAGTATAGCTATTTGGGTGAAAAGATCCAAAAAGGCCACGTTGTTAGAAGCCTTTGAAGAGGCTACGCAAATTGAAAAGGACATACTTAGTCTTAAGGATTCTTCTAGCAATGAAACTGAGACTGTTTCTTCTTCCAAGAAGAAGATTGAAATTCTCCCCAGACCTACACAAAATAAAACACAACCCGAAAACTCTGATTTGGAAAATTTAACCAAAGTTGTACAAAAGTTATCTAATCAAGTTATCGATTTAAAAAGGTCGACTGAGGAAGCCTCTTCGAGTAAAGGACCCTACAAACCTCCCTTCCGAAATCCTTTTCCCTCAAACCGGCCTAATCCAAACCCTGAAGGCTTGAACCTAGAAAGTTTGCAATGCGCTCTCCAGAAAATCCTAGGAGCCCAAGATGAATTGATCCCTCCTGACATTCCTCAAGAGGAAGTTGAGCAGGAAACACCTCAAGAAGAAGAGTCTTCTCCAAATATCTTTGGACATTTCTCGGATAGTATCTTTTAAGCCAACTTTGAGACTGTTCACCCTTACAATACTAGGATCAAGACCACAAACAAACCTCCTGCCGAGAACACTACAACTTTACCTCCAAAGCCATCTAAATCAGTAGAAACTAAACAGAGTAATTCTAACCCCATATTAGATTATGATGTTGTTGAAGATCTTAAGAAATTACGGGCTAACATTTCTATTTATGAGTTGTTGAAATTTCCATTTTTGTTACAGAAGATGTTGCAAAACATTTTAGACAATGGAAAGAATGGTAATTCAAACGGTAATAAGGTTGTGCAAAGCAAAGTTCCATAGAAGACTTCCAAAAAAAATAATCCTGATCCTCAAGATAAAGGGAGCCTTCCTGTACCAAATGTGAATAATGTAAATAGTGTAAATAATGCGAATAATGTAGATAAAGTAGCATTAGAAAATGCGAGTAAGCAACCACAAGCTACAACTCTAAATACTCACAAGAATGTTCCTCCTTTTCTTTTAACTTTCAAAATCTTCAACAGAAATGTGCATAATTGTATGGTTGACTCAGGAGCATCGTCTAATGTGATGCCTTGGTCAGTCTGTCAAAATATTAACGTCGAAGTAGAACCATATTCTTTGAAAATCATACAATTTGATCGAACATATGTTAAAGTTATAGGCGAGCTAAAAAATGTATTGATTATATTATCGTCTAACCCAAAGGTTCATCAAGTTATTGATATAATTGTGGTGGATATTCCAGAAGTGTATGGTATGTTTTTGAGCAGGGACTGGTTGGAGAAGCTACATGGTTACTTCACAACATACTAGTCTCACTTATGGCTTCCAGAAAATGGTAAACCCAATAAGATCAGGGTGAATCGTGAGCGTTACCTCAAGTTCACGGTAACAGACTTGAACGACCCCAATGAACCATACATAGCTCCTGTCGATTCACCTGAGGTCCAAGGGATGGACACCTACTTTGGAAATTTCATGGCTGAAGTTTCACCTATCAACAATCCAGAACAGCAGTCTGAGATCTTAGCATGTATGCAACCAACAGCTTCTATCCAACAATCCTGTGAACCCGATGGAAATCAAATTTGGTCTTTATATTTCGATGGTTCCAAGTCTAAAGAAGGAGCTGGTGCAGGTTGCATCATTATCGATCCAGAAGGTAATAAAACATTATTGGCTTGTAGGCTAGAATTTGAATGCACTAACAATATTGCAGAATATGAGGCCTTGTTACAAGGTCTCAGAAAAGCCTTAGACATGCACGTTCAAAATCTAGTTGTATTCGGCGACTCTGAGATAGTGGTTAGACAGGTGAGAAATTCTATACATTGTCTTACCCCACATCTCAAATGTTATCAGTCTGACGTATGGAGTTTAATGAACAAATTTTCTGCTTTTAATATAAATTCCATTCCTAGATCAAATAATACTGAAGCAGATCTACTTGCTAATGTTGCCTCTAAACTTCTTCCTGCAGAAGGCTTATCTCCAAACGCATTCTCCGTAGAGCTACTATTTCGACCATCTGTTCCTGACAATATCACGAAATGGAGAGTATTTGATGATGATCGGCAGATCATTAACTTTATGCACATGGAGGAAACTTTTCAAGGCGCTGTGATAGATGAACAAACACACGACGACAATTTGCATGACTTTACGGTAATACCTAATCTGAAATCTCTTGAAGCTCTATCGGACATGGTAAATCCCATACCCAAATCTGTTGCTAGATTAGAAAAGTTTTATGATTTCGAAGATAAATTTAAACAGACGGTCAATTGTAAAACCAACAGTTCCTTATTGTCTTATGAAAAAGTCAATGTAGGGACTAGTGAAAATCCTCAGTGTATTAACTTAGGCTTGGGATGTTCTAAACAAGAAAAAACTGCTTTTGTTAAATTATTTAAAGAATTCAAGGATGTCTTTGCTTGGACTTACAAAGATCTTAAAATGTTTGATCCTAATATTATACAACATGTCATCCCAATGAAGCCCCAAACCTTTCCTTTCCAACAGAAACTGAGGAAAATGCATCCTAAACTAGAACCGACCGTACAAAAAGAATTGACTAAACTCCTAAGTGCTAAAATAATTTTTCCTATTAGACACACTCAATGGGTATCCAACCTCATCCCAGTGCGGAAGAAAAATGGAGAAATTCGACTTTGTGTCAATTTCCGGAACCTCAACAAAGCGTCTGATAAAGATAATTATCCTGTCCCTCCCATGGAACAGATACTTCAACAAGTATTTGGTTTCGAGAGGCTATCTTTACTATATGGTTTCTCTAGGTACAACCAAGTCTTGATGTCTCCGTTAGACCAATTAAAAACTACCTTCCATACCCCGTGGGGCACTTATGCTTATCGCAAAATGCCCTTTGGATTGATTAATGCTGGTGCTACCTTTCAAAGAGCAATGGATATTTCTTTCCGAGGCTTGATCAATCACTCCATAGTAGTATACTTAGATGATGTAAYTGTTTATTCTAAAAACAAAGACGATCATCTAGCTCACTTACGAGCCATTCTGCTACGATGTCATAAATACGACATCTCCTTGAACCCTAAGAAGTCCATCTTTGTAGTGGAACAGGGTAAATTACTAGGATTCATTGTGTCTAGTGATGGAATGATTATTGACCCCGAGAGGACCCAAGTCATTGCTAAACTTCCCCCACCTACCTCCAAAAAATCCATGCAGTCTTTCCTAGGCCAGATTAATTTCGTGAGAAGATTTGTCCCCAGTTTCTCCGAAATGGTCAGACCTCTCCAGAACCTGATTAAGAAGGACACCCAATATCACTGGGGACCCACTGAAAACCAAGATTTTAACGATATAAAGAAGGCCATAATTTATGCTCCGTCTCTCATGAGCCCTGATTTCTCTCAAGAATTTACACTCTATACTTTTGCCTCCGATCATTCCTGCCGTAGTCCTAACTCAGAAGAATTCCGAGAACAACGAAGTACCCATCGCCTTTATGATCTCTTCTTTCAAAGGTGCTAAACTTAATTACCCAGTGGTTGATCGGCAAGCCTATGCTATCTTCAAGGCAGTTAAGCATTTCCAGTCTTATCTTTTGAAGTCAAGGACGAAGGTCATTGTCCCTTACCCTGCCGTTAGGAACTTGTTAATGCAAAAAGAGTTAGGAGAGAAAAGAGCCAACTGGGTCACCTCCTTACAGAAGTATGACTTAGAAATCACTCCAGCTCAGATTGTGAGAGGCCAAGGGTTGTGTAAGTTGGTATTTGATTTAGAAACTAAACAACAAGAAGTTAGTGACACGTCATACCTGGAACAACGCGATCAGAGTTTGATTTGTTGCACACAAAACCTCGTAAGTCCTTGGTACGATGATATTAGACACTGTCTTCAACATGGATCAACACCCCGTCACCTTGACCCTGCCAAGAGAATAGCTTTGAGACTAAAGTCTACCTACTTTCATCTAGTTAACGGTATACTGTTTCGTCAAAATTTTGATGGCGTACTGATGCATTGTCTCAAAAAAGATGAAGCATAAAGAGTCTTACTTAAGTTGCATGCAGGAGAAGCTGGTGGTCACTTCGGTGGCGATACCACTGCTCATAAAGTATTAAGAGTCGGTTATTACTGGCCAACGCTTTTTAGAGACGCCCATGCCTTATGTCGTAAATGTATCATTTGTCAGAAAGCGTTAGGGCGATTGTAAAAACTAGCCTTCCCCTTGTAACTCATTTCAGTTGATTCTCCTTTCCAGCAATGGGGCCTTGATATCATTGGTCCTATTAACCCTCCATCCTCACAACAACAAAAGTATATTGTGACAGCCACTGATTACTTTACTCGATGGTCTGAAGCCACCGCGCTAAGAACTGTTAACACAAGTCAGGTGATCGCGTTTCTAAACTCGAATATCATCACCCGTTTTGGTATCCCTGATTGTCTAGTCTTTGATAACGCTTCATACTTTTCCTCTCTTGAAATGAGTGAGTTTGCCTTAGACAAGGGAATAAAGCTGAAGTATTCCGCGAGATACTACCCCCAGGGTAATGGCTTAGCAGAATCAACCAACAAGAACTTGATCAAGATTATCAAGAGAACCATGGCTGAAAATCACAAGAAATGACACAATGCATTGTTGAATGCACTGTGGGCTTATAGAGTAACACCCAAAGATGCTATAGGTAATTCCCCCTTTTTCCTCGTTTATGGCAGAGAATCCATTCTGCCACCTCATATTCTTCTTCCTTCGCTTCAATTGTCACAAAAAGTTCAAGAAGAAGAATGGCCCCCTTTAGAAAGCCGTATTAAAGCTTTGATGAAGTTAGAAGAAGTAAGAACCCAAGCCAAGCGTAAACTAGATCAACATCAACAAATGATTAAAAGATGGTTCGATTCTAGTTCTGCTTCTGATAGAAATTTTGAAGTAGGCGATCTCGTCTTGAAGTGGGACAAACCACATGAAGGGAAGGGTGAACACACTAAATTTCAAAATTTGTGGCTTGGGCCATTTTTAATTGTTGAAAAGTTGGGTCCTAGTTCCTTTCGTTTGCAGAATCTTGAAGGGAAGCTTGATACCTACCTGGTGAATGGCCAAGCCCTAAAAAGATACTTTGCCTGATTTCCATCCTTGTATATTATGTAAATATTTCCTTTTGATTTATTTTGTTTTTGATTTTGATTTGAATGATCAGTTTTGTGTGTTTTGAAACATAGGCATGCTTGTGAACTGATCCATTCAGACAAAGACCATAAGAAAATCTCTTCGCTGAAATAACTACTGAAATATTGTACAAACATCAGTGATACATATTTCTGAAAATGATATTGGAAAATGTTGTTTGAAAGAAGTTTACTAATTTCAATCTCTGAGTGAATTTTGTCATGATCATCTTTATCTTTTTACGATGTCCCTCTTCCGTAAAGGAATGACTCAAAAGGATGTCTCCCTGTCAAAGTAAGTTGTTTTAGAAATAAAACATTTCTGGAGCTGAATAAAGGACAGTATTTAAAAAATTCTGATGAGTCTGAAAAATATGACAGAATATCAAGATTTTTCAGCGTCACCCCACTCATCTATTTACAAAAGAAAAAAAAAATATTAATAAGAGCTGTGGGAAGTGTTTGTAAACCCGCCGGGATACTGAACAGGTCCGCTGGCAGCGGGTAAATGCAAGCATGGTGCCAAGACAACTTCGTCGGGGTACTGAACAGGCCTGCTGGAAACGAAGCAATGTTGGGTAAATGAAAATCTGTAAAATTATAAAAAAAAGAAAAAAAGAAAAAAAAAAACTCTTTTAAAACTCCTTTATTCTAATCTAGAACTTCTTGACAAGATACAGATGTCCGAGTGGGTTAAATGGAAACCCTGTCGAAGCTATGGATGCTTGCTGGAAACGGTGGCCATGCCAACAATATTGAAGATTTTATCATAAAAATCATGACTTGCTGATCTTAAGACTGTTATTGGTTTGCGTCTTTTAAAACATCGCTGAAAAAACATAGTAAATGATGATGTTGGTACGATTTTTTGGTTGTTGTTTTAAGTCAAATTTTTCTTTGCTGTCCTGATCTAAATTCTTTTCTTTTGACAGAGATAACTGCTTCTCCCAGTGTGTCGCCATTGTTGGCAGCCAATTCAATTTTTTCAATTGCCCTAAAAAGCTGCCTACACCTATTGTCTTCTAAACGACAAGTCATCGTCGCATTTTGCAACTAGACATTTATTTATTTCTTGCGACATTTGCAATTTGTTTTCGACTCAGTTTTCACAACTGAAAGTGTGAAAACCCCTCCATCGTTATTTGGACTATTATCATCTTCTCATTGATATTCTGGAAGGCACCTACCCTTGGTTTGTTATTAAGTGGCTGGAGTGATCTTTTCAAACTATGTCCATTTCACTTTAATTGCGCAATTCGATTAATAAGCCATTGACCATGAAAATTCATTGGTTACATTTGATCCTATAAGGGTTATGATTGATTTTGGTTTTATATGCTATGATCCTTATTGTAATGAGCTCTTGACCTATCGATTTTATGAGATCTTTTGTTGCAAAAACTTTGAATCTAAACATTTGACTATGCAACAAGCGTATTGGTAACATTATAAGTTTGATTTTATATGGAATGGCAATGGTTTGAGGTTTTACAAAGGCGCATTGATTAAACTTTTGGATTTCCATTTTATGGTTTATATCATTACTTGGTGCATTGATTTGTGGGTTTGATTTTACATTGAATGATCGTGGTTTCAAACTATACATTGGCACGTTGATATAATTATCCACCGTTTAAACTTTAGGTTGGACGGATAATGTTAATATTGGTTATGATTGATTGAAAAGGGGTGGTACTGTGCCATTAATGTTTTTCATGGTGGTGGTAATCCCACCACCTTCGCACGCATACCATTAATCCTTTCCCTTTTGGGCACTGCAGATGTTAGTCGTAACCATTTTTGACCCTGTGTATTGTTTTGTTCGATTCAAACCCTACTATGCACAGGTCATGGCTCCTGTCATAAGGGCCGAGCCCAATGGTTTCCAAGCACTACTCATGTTTTATGGTGCTCATAGCGACCTGGAGAAATTTGTATGGCTCCCGTTTATAAGAAAATTCGATCGTTATAACCTTATCGTGGCTCGGCAATTTGCGTTATCATTCGATGGTTGCCGAGCCAAAATTGGGGATGTGCAACTTGAAATTAATGAGCAATTTCTTAGCTCGACAACCAATCTGCCTGCTACGGGACAAAAGTGATCAAAGATTTGCAAGGTGGAAGATGTCCCGTGGACATTTCTCTTCCAATCCCGAATGGTGAACTCCTGCGTCAAAGGTTTGCCTGCAAAAATGTTAAAACAACGATGGCATGACCTGCTAATGATAATCAAGCAATTCATTACTTGCGAGGGTAGGTACGGGTTCATTTTCTTGTTTCACCTTCATCTATTGATGGTTTTTATAGGCTACGACCTCAATATGGCTCACTATCTGCATAGAAGTCTGTTTAAGATGGCTAAAAGGTATAAACATAGCCAAGCCGATACCAGTCTCTTCCATTTGGGGTTAATTAAAATGATTATGGTTTATGAGTTGGGGTTACGTCATGACTGTTGGGGTAATTTTCTCAGTCGTAATGGCTTTGAAGAATCAAACCCACCACAGGTTGATAAACCTGTGGTGAGCGAAAGCAAGCCTATCCCCCCCACGCCTTACAGTGTTTTGCTACCCAAACCTCTACCCGACCCACCTACGAACTTGCCCATGTCTGTGACCAAAAAGGTCGAAATTTCTAAACCCGCAGTCAATAAGCCTAAAGCTAAATCTGGTGCTAATTCTAAAGGCAAGAAAAACGCTCGGTTAATCTCTCACATGGCGAGAAATAAACCTAGAACCCCTGCCAACCCTGAGCCTATCATGTTCAGTGAATATTTCGATTCAGAGATTGAACGTTTTCTCACAAACGAGTATCCTTACTCAGAACGCTTGTGTGACAAACCTACTTATGACTTTGTCAAGAATTTACCACCTTGTCTGCGGGATGATCCTAATTTTCATGGCATTGAACTACCTCGTGGAACCCTCAGTGACTCATCGAAACCCTCTTCTGCTCAACCAGTTGTTCCACCATGCGATCAGTGTGGTTTATGGTTGGAGAGATACTACCTAGACGTGTCGATGTTGTAATCCAGAATCCATGCTTTGGAAGACCAAGTGGAAAAACTCACCGGTCAGAATGTCAAAGGCCAACCCACTGACAAGAAGCAACAAACTATTGGTTCAATTCTGTTCAAGAATGTCGAGTCGGCTACAACAATTGTCAATTTGAAATTGACATAGCCTTAGCAACCACGCTGGTATAACTTTCACCCATTTATATGGCACATTCATAAACTCTGTGTACATCATTGACCTGCTCTATCACATAAACATGCACTGCTGTATATGATTTTTTTTGGTAAATCGAATTTTGTTATCGTTTAAGTTTTAGTTGGATTTGGTTTTGATTCTAGTAATCATATTCTAGATTTGATTGTTTTAAATTAGTTGCGATTGAATGCTCTGTTGCATCTATTATAGGCAAGCCATTTTGCATTTCAAATTTTGAAACACGATCTATGTTTTAATTCAAATTGGTTATGATGCACATAAACGATGGTTGTCCATTACAATTTTTACATATGACTTTGACCAACCCGGATACGATTTGGATCATGTTTAAAAAAGGGTTTTGTTTTATATTTGCCAAATCATGAATTGATACAAATCGTAACAATCATGTGAAGCCCAGCCAGTCAATTCGTTGTGGCCCATTGATTAAATCGACCCTGTTATCTTTTGAATTGGAATAACAATGGATATTCGGTTATGAATGGATTTGTAAAACACAATGATCATGCCCACGATGATGAATTGTTCTATAATTGGCCCAGACCCGATTTTATTTGATTGCTGACCAGGTTATGGTTATCAATGCTGTTCGATTTTGACTGTGTTACACCCAGCAATTGAAATTGATGGTGATTTTTGGTCAATATTGTTACGCATGTTTCGTTTTGAGTATATCGTAACAGCCTTTCCATATTTGATTACAACAGAATGAATCTTATGCATAATCTATACAGCCTGCCTATCTTTACTATTGATTGAAACGACATGAAATCTATGTAATTTGCTACAGCTGTAACATATATGTTGTGTTCAATGATATCGATTACAGTTATGTTATGGCATATCATATCTTGTATATGATTCTGTTCGATTATGGTTGTGTTGATTACGATTATATCGTATCTCATATGTTTTGATTCATTGCTTAATTTCGTCTAATTCGAAATAGGCTTGTCAAAGTTTGACCATGTTTTATGGTGACTAAAAACAGAGCATTCCTTACTCTATTTCGATTGCATTTATTTTGATATGGTTTAATCTAAATGATAATTTCACTTGAATTATTAGTAATTCATTTTTGAGGATTATCAAAAGATGATTAGATTTGATTTGATTTGATTGTTATCTGATCCTGTATGCTATTTTTGACTAGCTACAGAATCAGATGATTCTGTAGCTAAGTCTGTGGAGTCAATTTTTCATTGTTTTTCTTAATGAAATATCTTTCTAACTTGATATTTGTGTTCTATTGCAGGTAGATTCGAATTGGCAATAGATATGATGAGCAGTTAGGAGACGTTTCACAGATTTCACTTGCATTTTTAGTTACTTAGTTTAGGAGATTTTGGGATCTTTTTCTGATTATGTAAAACTGTTTGATAATTATCCACAGGGATGTTTTACCCTGTGGAGAAACCTATATATACTTATGATTTTTGTAATAATGTTCATCCTTAGTTGTGAGAGAACAAGGATATGAAGTTCTGTTACAGACTGGAGCAGAATTGATGTTTTGTCATAGCTTTTGCTTTTCAATATATCAACATTTTGTTTCATGTTTTGTATATCACTTTGTTTATGGTTTATGATTACTTTAGCTATCCAAATCAAATTCAAATGATATAATTTTATTACTGTTATCCATATATTGTCTCTTCCAAATCGATAAAAGACATAACAATTGTTAGTTCAGTTTGTGAATGATAGTTTTATCTTCTTCATAAATTGAATTGTTATATATAAGTTTTATGCATAATAGGTTTCCCTTATTGCAGAGATTTATCATCAGAAGATTGTTATGATTTTCTTTTATGTCTTGTTTGTCCTGTAAAACACTTCAAGAAGCAACACAGCCAATCGTTTTCGAGAAGCTTATGGACTAAATGGTGTGAATTTCTTCCTCCAACCAGCTTAGAAGTCATCACACACAGGGCGGACTTGGAGCGTTTCCAGGTCAATTAGTTTGTTGTTTATTGTTTATTAAGTAGTTTAATTAGATTTATATTAGATTGTTTAATTTCAGTAAATATATTAGATTGTTTAATTTCAGTAATGTTTATTTCTTTTTCATAAAAATATAAAAATCAAAAAGAGATTCTTGGCTGTCTTAGGGCAGAATATACATGAGTTTTGCAGGTTTTAATCAAATCTGTAGGTTGTTCATAGTGTACATGTGTGAATAAGAAATATTGCAGCTAATAATTAGATAGTTGATTTGAGTTATTATAATAGTAATTAGTGGATTGTATAGAATAATTAGTATTTAGTATATTAGTTTCTAGTTTCCTTTATTTTAGTTAGTTTCTTGTATTTAGTTATAGTTTAGTTTGTTTTATTTACTTTAGTTAGATTACTTAGATCAGATCATTTCTCTCTTTGGTTTTCATAGAAGACCTTAGAGCGGCCAACGGAGCCGTTAAACTCGTCAGGGTGGTCCATTCCAAACGGCTTGGGTTATTTAGACAACCCCGGACCGGTTCCACTCTCCCAGTTGACGGACGGTTAATTTCGCCCATCAACAGTCACATAGATCCACATTGTATTTATTTGTGGCTATGTTATTGTCATAATTCATAGATCCACAATGTATATTCTGGTGGCTATGAGTTCATTAAATCTTGGCGATATAGATCCATGATGTATTCTTAGTGGCCATATCATTAGTAAATGATAATCATGGATCTGCAATGTATCGGTCGACAACCTTTATTATAGTATCTTATATTCTGAGTATGGTGATGCCTACCTCAGTGATGATAAAACATTATACTACATTTTTCCTTGTGTTTTGACAGGTCTCCAACCGATGTGTTCTCTATTTCAATAACCATCATGCAAAGTATTTCAGTTATTAAACTTACTAACTTCATACTTTGGGGGGCATTCAGTCACACAACATTTTGTCGCAACTGCTTATACTTTCTAGTCTTTGACACCTTAAAAGTATACGAATTTGGAAGGAGAGTTGGGAAGAAGTATTTTGGAAACAAGAAACTCTAACAAGTCTCTAAATTAAAGAATTATCATTGGTTGCGCTCTAGCAAGGTGTGACAACTATACTTGTCGTAGTCTACAACACTACCAAGTGCGACAATGTCATTTTTTGCTCAGATATAAGGGTGTAACAACCTTTCGTACATGGGAAAAAGAAGAGATTCTCAAAGGTTCTAGAAGATAAGCTTCGATGATGAGTTGTTTACCGATTGGTGTGGATCTCACCCGCCTCTCCTAATTCGATCAGATCCTAACCTTAAATATGTCCATTTTGGTATTTTTTTTTTAATTCTTCTGTGGAGTTATACTCTGATCTAAAGAATGCAGTGATGAAATGCCCAAATTCTTAACATGAATAAATGTGTAGTAATTTTGCAACCCTAATGCAAGAGACATAGTTGCGTGGCAATAGATATTGTCTCTTCTTTTTTTCTTTCCATCCCAAAGGTTAGGGTATTCAAGGGTTCTACAGACAAGGGTTTTCCCTATGCTATAGCTCTCTGATATACATGTGGGGTCCAATAGTAGTACTCGGCCCAATATCTCAGGGCACCAACTAAAGAGGCTAGATCATGCCCTTAGCCATACTGCATGACTACCCAGGTACTAGAGAGTATATTCCTGAATGTTTCACTATAGCAGTTAGGCGGTCGATCGATTTATCTATGGAGGGATTCAGAAGATCTAGGTCAATCGATATACATGTTTTGTTTTATGTGCTACCACTCGAAGGGGTACCAATAGGGCTTACAAGGGTGGCCAACAAATGTGTTCTTAAGTACCACTTGTATTTTATGCATGTATGAATCCCTAACTGTGATTTTATGCACATAACCACAGATCTTTGTAGCTTAATGACGTCAGAATACATCTCTACCCTGAAAAAAATTTAACCCATAATTTTATACCGAGGAAGGTGCTATGATACCACTTGTGATATTCCAGATATAAAATAGTATGTAGAACATAAATAATTATCTAGAAATGGTAGATAAACAATGATATAACCAGAACAACACCACAATAATACCAAAATAACACCATAAAGAGAACTTTGATTACTGAGAGCAATGTTCACTTGCCTCTTCGAGGGGTCAACTTCAAGTAGAGAAGAGCTATATTACAACAATATCCAAGACAAAAATTCTCATACCATCGACTCTTATTTATACTAAATATGTCTATCAAAAGAACAATCTAGAGGAAGATCCTTCTAGAAGCGGAATATCCTTATAGAAGCAGAAGCTTCTATTAAGTCTTATTACATTAGACTTATTCTTCCTTATTGCTAGGCCTTATTAATATTGACCTTTATTACATGGAAATATATTAATATACCTATGTGAGGGGTTAGGTCCCCAACATTTTGTTCAACTAAACAACTGAAAACAACATAAACAAGCCTCAACCATACTCAAAACTCAAAATTAAAGGGTCCTTCTTATCCTTTTTTTAAGAAAAAAATTTCCTTTTGCACTTGTCACTCTGCGTTTTAAAACACAGAGCAACATTGTCATGCTCCCTGACAAAGAAGACTGTGGAAACTTTTTTTTTCGCAGTCCTCGATAAAGGCTTCCCAAGAAAACATTTATGCATGATTTAGGGCTTGTTTTAGAACCTATAAACACCTAGAGACTAAATAAAATGCTTTAAAAAAGATAAAATTTGAAAGGGGAGGAAGAGAGGACCAGCCTGGAACAAACATAACTGGATTTGTGATCTGAATTTTATTAGCATAATGAAATGAATACAGATTATTAAAATAATATTAACAAAAAATAACAAAGATACAGTAAAATTGGTTTTCTATTCAATAAGTAAATAAGTTGAAACTGTAAAATGCAGCAGATAACAAGCTTGATGGAATGGTGGTGGCTTATCTCTAAGAAGAGATGTGACGACTGCGCTCATTCACAAGAAGATGATTACAATGAGGATTTTAAGGCATTTTTACAATAAAATAGAATTTCACAAACCCTATACATCCAAAAAACCTAACCCTAGGAGATGAAGCGCCAAAAGTCATGTGGGCCCCGTTTGGGTAAGTTAGTACATCAACTTCACGGGGTTGTAACTTTTTCATATGATCTCTGTTTGGGGAGCACAATAGCTCATTGCAAAGGTATCCTCAAGGATATTCATTTCGGGGGATCAATCAGAGCCTTTTACTATCATATATAAACTCAATCTCAAAAACCTTAATTTAGGCCCTCAAAATGGCCCCAGAAGTTAAAAACTGCTAAAAATAGTAAATTGCCAAAATTGCTAGAAAATTGTTTTGAGCTAGTTGGAAAAGGTGGGTGGCCACCGATATCCACCTAGATCAATCATCCCTCCTTAGAAATAAATTATCTCCATTGCATTGATTTCCCCCATTAGATGAAGAAATTTTTCTTGAATTTGGCCTCGGGTGAGCCACTTACCTTGGTGCAAGAGTTTCCCTACTTTGACGACTCGATAAAGCTGGATCCTTTCCTGTCAAGTACCCTTGATCTGTGTGTCCAAAATCTGATCATTGGATTCCTGTTGCATGTAATCAGTGTTGAGCTCTGTTGGTGTCAAATGCTTTGTTATCTCTGAGGTGTCCAATAATGGTGGGAAATATGGCCGAAGGAGAACCACATTGAAGACTGGGTGCAGGCCAAGGAAAGGGGGAATGATGAGCTCAAAAGAATTGTCACCCACAAATTTGGTGATGGTGTACGACCCATAATGGAGTGGGATAAAATTTCGATGGGTCCCTATAAGGCATTCTTTCTGCAAGTGCAACCAAACTTTGTTTCCCACCTGGAACTTATGTGGCACCTGATGTTGATCATGGCACTACTTGTACTTGGCATTAGACTTCTGTAGAATATCTTAAACCTATTGATGGATGTGTTGGATCCACTCAATAAAATGGGTGGCTTTGTCAGCTTCTGGTAGAGTAGGGGATGAGTCGGTCGAGGTGGTCACTGAGGGTATTGCAACATCCATGGGGCCCAATGGTTGGAATCCCAACCCCACATGAAAGGGGCTTTGGCTAGTTGAGCTATGTAGGGATAGATTGTAGCTATGTTGGACATAGGGAAGACTCCCATTCCATGTACAAGGGTGTTTTGAATTGTACATGCACAGGATATGTATGATCATTCAATTGACGACCTCAGTTTGGCCATCTATCTGGGGGTGGAAGGAAGTGGGTTTGGTGAGCTTGGTATCTAGTAGTGACTAGAGGCTTGACCAATATGCATTGAGGAATCGACTATCATGGTCTACGATAATGGTTTGTGGGACCTCAAAATGTACCCATACTCATTCAAATAAGAGCTTGGTAGTTATTTTGTTGTGATGTTCTTCTTGTAGGCGGCTAGAATTGCCATCTTGGAAAAACAATCAACAACCACAAAAACACAATCATTTCCCCTCTTGGTGGATGGGAGGCCTGACATGTAGTCCATTAAGATTGATTCCTACGACCTGTCAGGAGTAGGCAGAGGGGTGTACAATCCTTGTTTCTTTGTGGTTGGTTTGGCAATAGCGCAGGCGGTGCAGGACCTGATATACTTGCCGACATCCTGTCAAAGTTTCATCCAGTAAAATGTTTTCTACAACACTGCCACTGTCTTTTTGACACCAAAGTGTCCTGTCACTTGACTGTAGTGAGATTCCCAAATAATCTTCGTATTCTCACTTGATGGAACACGGAGATGACCCAGATGACACAACATCTTGTTGTGAAGATGGAAATTAGAGACCACTGAGTTGGCGCCCAACATTTGGTAGGTGGTGGAGAATTCAGGGTCTATCTCATAGAGATAGGGCCATCTAAAGGTCTCGTGGCTGCAAGATTCTAGCACCATGGTGAGTGCCATGACTGGAGGTCAGATGAGGAAATCAAAAACTCGGTTGGTACTTCCTATTTTATACTTGATGTTGAGGTGGAATTGTTGTAATTTTTTGGACCACTTATGATGGTGGTCATTCTGCATTTTTCCTTGGGTCTGCATGAGCTATAGTGGTTTGTGATCAGTTTGGATGACTGTATCCTTCCCAAGAATGTAATATCTCCACTGGAGGCATGCTTTCACAATGGATTACATTTATTTTTCGTAAGTAGGGTGCTTACACACAACATTTGATAGTGTCTCACTATGATATTCCATGGGGTGGTCATGTTGAGAGAGAACGATGCCCACAACATAGTCTAAAGCATATGCCTCAATCTCAAAGGGATGCTACAAGTCTAATAATAAAATTACTGGGGATGAGAACAAATGATTCTTCAAGTCCTCAAAGGCTTGTTGTTGGAACAGGCCCCACACAAATTTTTCCTTACCACCACCCCTGGTTACTTGGCTGAGGGCCCATGCGATATGAGAGAATCTCAACACGAACCTGTGATAGAAATTGGTGAGGCCCAAAAAGATCTGAAGTTTAGTGAGTGTGATTGGGGATGGCCATTCACGGATGACCTAGATCTTGGCTGGATCCACATGCACACCATGATGATCAACAATGTATCCTAATTAATGGACCCTTTCCATGCCGAAGGAGCATTTTTCCAAGTTTTCATATAGTTTGTGTTGTCACAGGGTGTGCAAAACCTGCTAAATATGATGCAAGTGTTCTACCCAAGTATTGTTGTAGATGAGGATGTCATCCAGATACACCACTACAAAATTATTGGTGAAAGGTCATAGGATATCATCCATCATCCTCATAAAAGTTGTTGGAGTATTTTTCAAACCAAAGGGCATGGCCAACCATTCAAAATGACCTTCTTTTGAATTGAAGGAGGTCTTCCATACATATGTCTATTTTATTGTCACCTGGTGGTAGCTAGACAGTACTACATTGGGCGCAAATTACGATGAAATTTTACGGCGGTTTAGAATTTTTTTGTATATTTTTTTGCTTTTTTTGTACTAAATATATATATATATATATTTTTAGGTCCAAATGTTGGTCGTTTTAACGAAGAACTTTGGTTTCTCTATAAACTAACCACCATTTAGTCACTCTAGCGACCAACAATGCCACGTTTGAGAATCAAACAGTTATTTGCGGAAAATCAATCATATATATATCTCAGTTACGTCAAATTTGCTATAGTTACGACAATCATTTTCTACAGTTGCGAAAATCATTCGGGTGTTCTGATGCAATGGTGTTTTGGTTTTTTATGAAATATTGATTTCAATTCTCTTTCAAGAAGAGAAACATTGAATTGATCAGACTCTACATAGCTGAGATTTTGAAGGTCAGTACTTAAAAATTTTCTATGTGATTTAATAATTTGGTGCTATTGAACTATTTTATTGTTTATTTTCACTCCTTATAAGGGTTTAGAGGAAGAGGTTATAGGCGCTAATTATGGATAAAATATATATGTGTTAAGTGTTAATGGTACTACATACAAATATTTAGGGGTTATAGGGGATAATTMTTAGGGGTTATATATGCYAGGGTTTTAGTATTTAAGTGATGAAGACGTTATAGGTATTTGGAAATAATGGGTTATAACTATTAAAAGTTAAATGAATTATAAACTAGATGAGGTGTTATGGGTTATAAATATTATAAAGAGTAGAGATTAATGGTTAAGTGCTTACATGAATTATGGTTAGGGAGGTTAGGGGTGATATTAATTAAAGGACTTAAAGAGTATACATGTTTGGACTTATAGGGGTTATAGTTGTTAATAATTAGGTGATACGTGTGTAATGGGTTATATGGGTGAGGGGTTAAATGACATGGCAGTAAGGGGTTAGTGTTTTACGAATATGGATTATATGGATTTAGTGTTTTACGAATAGAGTAATATAAGGATTAAAGGTTATAAGAGCTATTTGTTATGGCTTGGAAGGGATCAATGTTAGGTTTAGTAAAGTTTAATGGTTA
>ML808341.1:21634-33120 GCA_009831015.1 Picea engelmannii | reverse complement strand
CGACTATGGAAATAAGGGTTAGGGGTGATCCACCTCCTCTTATTAATGTTTCATGTTTTTAGGTTTCATTCTTTGTTCCTTAATTTTTCTTAACATGCTGTATAATTTTCATTACAAATATCTAAAAATATACCAAATTATTTCAATAGATTTGTATATTATACTTATAATGTTTCAATGGATTTGTTGTAATAGGTAATTACAATGTCAACTCCAGACAAGAAAAGAGATCTTGTTATGTTAAAGCGGCACATGGTGATGGGAAATGTTATTGCCCGTGTTGTGAGTGTAGGGGTTTTAATGGAAAAAGACTACCTTTAAAATTAGTTGAAAAACATTGTAGGGAGAATGGGCACGTTGAAGGGGGCAATGACTATCGTCCCATGGTAATTAATTAGTTATTATAGATCTTTAAGGGTATTATACATTAATTTTTTTTTTTTTAATTTATCTTTCAAATTAATATTTGTGATATACTCTAACTGTATTTTATTGCTTCCATTATTTTTATTAAAGAAAAATCATCCTCAGAATGTGATGCCTCCTAGAAGGAGACATTTTCATAGAGATAATACTAAAGAACAAGCTGAACTTAATCATGTGGATAATGGTGATCACGTTATTCCTATGGAAAATGATGATATTAATAATATAGTTGATGATGATGGGACAAATAGATTGATCCAAGACATTTATAATGCTCTAATGGATGATGAGGTGAACATGGAGGAGGACAACTTGCAGGATGATAATGATGACAGTGATGAGGACAATGATGATGAATATATTTTTGATAAACCTATCCTTCAAAATGCCATTGAATCCCTATATGAAGGCATACAAAAAAGTGTTCTCTCTATTGTAATGTTGTTGGTCAACTTGAAGGTATCAAATGTTTTTTCAAACACATGTATGACACAGATCCTAAGGTAAGCAACATAATTTTACAGTTTTATGCAATTTTCAACTTTTATTTTATTTTATTTTCAGTGTCAATTGATGTCTAAATTAAGGATGCAATATTTATAATGATTAATATAATTTTTATTATTGATTTTTTTTTTTGTATATTGTTGTTGTAGGCTGATAGGTGAATATTTCTTACCATCACCAAATAAGTTACCTTGCACATACCGAGAATTATCATCCATTCTAAAAGAAATTGGAATGGAATATCAGGCTATTGATGCATGACCCAATGATCACATAATATATTATGGACAATATGCATCTGAATCGAATTACCCACAATGTCAGATCAATAGATATCAAACTGATCAGTTAACAAAAAAGGTGCATCACAAGGTTCTTCGTTATATTCCCATAATTCCATGCCTGCAATGACTATTTAGATGTCGCAACATAACACAGTTTCTGGATTTCCATGCACGGAATAGAAGTGAAGATGATGTTCTTCGAATGCCTGTAGATGGTTCTTTATATAAAAATATCAAAGAAATATGGCCAATTTTTAAAGAAGAACCTCGTAATGTTAGGATTTCATTGGCAGCTAATGGTGTAAATCCATTCGGTGAGCTCAGGTCTATCTACTCGGTGTGGCCTATTTTTGTTATAAACAACAACCTTCCTCCTTAGATGTCAATAAAGAGAGAGCACACAATGTTGACAATGATTGTTTCAGGTATATTTTTATAACGATATTGTTTTTTTAATGTTTGATATTTCATTTGTCTTGTTCATTGCACAATTTCATATATGTATACAAGGTGTAGTAATTATGTGTATTTTTTAACCATTTAGGAAAGTACCAAGTGAAAGATATGAATGTATATATTGAGCCTCTTGTCAATGGGTTGTTAAAGTTATGGGATGGAATCACTATGTATGACATCTCTAGACCAATAGGTCAAAGAGGATTTCAATTCCATGGGATTCTTACATGGACAATTCATGATGCATCGGGACTAACACATTTTTGTGGTATGTAACACACTATTGCACTTAATTAAGTTAGATGTTGATGATATTATAATGTTTGTTTTTTAAATAATTGATTGTTATATAACTAATGATGCCATTGATGCGTATCTTCTAGGTCTGCAAACAAAGGGAAAATTTGTCCAGTTTGTGGTCCTAGGATGAGATCTCGACGTTCAAGAAGTTTAGGAAAGGAGGTGTTTGATGAATATAGTCACTTTCTCCCTAAGAACCATGGGTATTAAAATATCAATAAACATATTTTCAATGGTAAAGAGGAGAGTGGGATAAAACCATGAAGAATGACACCACACCTATGGAAGTTGGAATATAATAGATCAAATCGTCAATGTAAGTCAATCTTCATCATTGTATGCAATATATTACATTTTTTAATTGTGTTGAATTCTCATGTCTACCATGTATAATCTAACAATTGTAATTTTGTTAATTTCATTTATGTAACATATAGTTGGTCGTCAAGGCATTGATCTACTTCCATGAGGAATGAAAAGTTTCCCCAAACAATTCAGTAGGTTTCCCTACTACGAGAAACTAGAAATAACTCATCTGTTCAACACAATGCATATTAGAAAGAATGTAACAAAAATGTTGTAGAGAATCTTAGATGTAAGGCATGACAAAGAAAATTTTTCTAAAATTTGTAGTGACATTCAAGAAGCCAATCATGCAATGCTAAATATTATTGATTTAAATAGGACTAGTGGATTCGATCAAAATAGCCTCCCATGGTTGTTTAAAGAATATGAAAGCAATTTTGTAAAAGAGCTCATTCGAAAAATTAGATTTCCAACAGGATCTGCTTCAAACATCAAGAATATATTAACAAAGAAAGGTGAATTTGGCGGGTTAAAAACTCATGATTAGCATACCTTCATCAAGGTAATTTCTTTCATATATTTGTTATGTATTGGTAAGAATCGATGTAATATTTTTAAATTTTGTAAATATATTGTTTATATGAAATCGGAAATTTATTAATGTGCCATTGTTTTGTAACAGTATGCACTACCTCTATCTTTGCCCAATAGATTTGACAACAATGTAAAACAAGTTATATATGACCTTGGAAAATACATGAGGTAAATAACGATAGATGAATTACATATTATTATTTATATGTAATAAAATGTTGTAGAATTTGTTGATGACATGTGTTTAATTTACTTGTAATATTCATGTATGCAATATTGTCTTTGTTGAAACATATTTTGTTATCGTAACATTTGTAGGTGGTTGGAATCTAAAGAAATCCATAAGGAAGATATAAAATATTAAAAGAGAGAAATTCCTCGTTTAATGTGTGCAATGCAAAAGTATCTACCTCCAACATTTTTCAATGCGTAAGAACACTACCTCATACATCAGGTCGAGGAGATTGAAGTGTGTGGACCTGTACACACAAGGTCAATGTGGATGGTGGAGAGACACTTGAATTCATTGAAGGCTATAGTTAGACAAAGAGCACATCCCGAGGGTTCTATGGTGGAGGGGTATATGGTATATCAAACGTTAGTGTATATTAGTGATTATCTTCCTGATTTAGGGAGTAAAATTGATATGCATTGCATTTGGGGTGTCAATAACGTCAAAATATATGAAGTGGAGGTCTTGGTCGGGAATGGTAAAATGAGGAAAGTGAAAGGTATTATATTATTTTATTTTTATCTATACTGTATGTCTTCAATTTATATTATACCTCCATCAATTATTATTATTCATTATTCTTACTAATTTATATTTTTTTTATTGCAGTTGGTCGAGTGTGGGATGCACTACATTTATACATTGCTAACAATCTTGATTGGATGAAGCTATGGATATAACAATGTGAACAACATCATGGTAGGTTATCATGGGAAGGGGTGGTTACATTAATTAAAAGATCTCATCATAATGAAGATCATAATCTTACATAGAGGGAGATTGATTTAGCATATGGTTTAAAAGATAAATAGGTAAGCATATAAAATTTTACCCAGACTTTGTGTTATTATACAAAATGTTAAATATGTATTATTTTTTAATATTTATTAAGTTTAAATATGTTTATTAATTATTAATTTATTTTGTACTTGTTGAGAATATTGCAGTTGAAGCACCACAAAGCTACGTGGTATAATGGTCGAAAATTTCGCGTCAAAAGGGTGGATGACACAAAGAAAAACATTGATTCAGGGATTAACTGTAGTGTTTCAAGTCACTAATGTTTCTTCTAGAAGTGATAAACATCCAATACTAACATAAAATAGATATTATGGATATTTGGATGATATAATCGAGTGCGACTTCAAATACTTTAAGATAATTATGTTTGAGGTCAAATGGTATCATTTACAGATAAATGAATGTGATCCTGAAAGAACTGTTATTCAGCATGACAATGGTTTTACCATGGTTAATACAAGGACATTTGAGCTAGGTATATAAAGTTATGTTCTTCCAAGCCAATGTGAGCAGGTATTTTATTGTGAGGTTCCTGGTAAACTAGGTTGGTTGTTTGTTGTTAGATATGATCCAAGAGGAAGGCCTGTAAAGTATAATGTACCGGAAGAAGATGATATTCAAGAACTAGAAGGTGATACAGAGGAACATGAGGAGGTAGACCATGTATTGTCATATGACGAAGTCGAAGAAGTTGATCGACCATATGATGTAGATGATAATGTTCTTAATGACGCTATATCTGATTATGATATTATGGAAAATTATGACAGTACTGATTATGATGTTGATATGGCCAATCCATTTGACGATGATTCTGAAATACGAGATGATGAGTTGGATGAAGAAGAAGATCAATGACATTCCTACATGTGGTGAGTTAGTTTCATTAAGCACTTTAATTTGTACTATAGATCTCTTATGTTGTTTTTCTTTCATGTAATCTTAGTGTCATTTTTAATTATAGTTGTTGAATATAGATATATTGGGTATTGGGGAAATGACAATGTTCATGATGAAGATGATATTGACAATGTTGAGTTTGATGAAGAAGAATATGAATGATATATAAAGGTATGTTTTTTATATCATGATCTTTATATGTTCAAATTGGGTATATATAGAGGTATGTGTTTTACATGTTCTTTATTATTTCAAATTGGGTATGGGGAAATTGAGAGTGATGTGAGAGGGGGGGGGGGAATAATTAGATCTTCCACCTTCACATGGTTTCCCCTGTTTAGTAGAGAATGAACTATTCTCAAAACCAAGAGAAGCTCATGAAAAACAAAGTTGACTTGCCTTAAAGAAATTAGCCCAAAGTTGACTTGAGCTAGTACCTGCACACAAAGACAAACAAGGTTAGGTATTCTTTGAATTTTGGAAAAAAAGGTATAAAGGGATTTTTTCATGGCCATCATCAATTTCTTCATGACCTACATGTCCTGGGTTCGTCTAGTTAACACCTCTTTTTTCCATTTGTATAATATAGTATTTTACATGTTCTTTATTATTTCAAATTGGGTATGGGGAAATTGAGAGTAATGTGGGGGGGGCATAATTAGAGATTCCACCTTCACGTGGTTGCCCCTGTTTAGTAGAGAATGAACTATTCTTGAAACCAAGAGAATCTCATGAAAAACAAAGTTGATTTGACTTAAAGAACTTAGCCTGAAAGCCAATTTCTATTTCCAACTTCCTACACCTCGAGCTAGTACCTGCACACAAAGACAAACAAGGTTAGGTATTCTTGGAATTTTGGCAAAAAGTTATAAAGGGATTTTTTCATGGACATCATAAATTCATCATGTAAAACATAAAACCCAATTTAGTGGAAAATTCGATTTGTTCCCAATGAATATGGATGCTCATTAGGTGAGAAGTGACCTATGAATGGGGCCAACAGTGGCCTGTGAATGGGGCCAACATTGAAATTTTTTCAAACTATTTTTAAATGCATTGAAATTTGACATGGATAGAATATTCGCATGCCTTAACGATATGGGAGGGTTTCTAGACATAAACCCTAATTTATCATCATGTAAAACATAAACCCTAATTTAGTGGAGTATTCGATTTGTTCCTAGTCATTTAGTGCCTACCTGTCATGGGTTGGTCTAGTTAACACCTCTTTTTTTCCATTTGGTGCCCATGCTGACCCTTTATTTTATAATTCCCAAGAGCCCCATTAACCCCACCATGAATTTCAATTCAAAATACATGTACTATCAATGAGAGGTGATTTGGTCGTGGTGTGTAGGAATAGGCCTAACACCTTCAAAATGATCATTCTCCAAATATTTTATTATACAAATTTTACAAGGAAATTATACTAGGACTAGACACGACGGCAACAATGACCTGTGAATTCATCATGTAAAGCAGTTGATCGATCCCAGAGCTAATCAAAACCAATAGAATCTCATGAAAAACAAAGTTGATTTGACTTAAAGAGCTTAGCCTAAAAGACAATTTGTATTTCCAACTTCCTACGCCTCGAGCTAGTACCTCCACACAAAGACAAACAAGGTTAGGTATTCTTGGAGTTTTGGAAAAAAGGTATAAAGGGAGTTTTTCATGGCCATCATCAATTCATCATGTAAAACATAAACCCCAATTTATTGGAGTATTCAATTTTTTCCCAGTGAATATGGATTCTCATTAGGCGAGAAGTGACCTATGAATGGGGCCAACAGTGGCCTGTGAATGGGGCCAACAGTGGCCTGTGAATGGGGCCAACGTTGAAATTTTTTCAAACTGTTTCTGAATGCATTCAAATTTGACATGGATAGACTATTCACATGCCTTAACGATATGGGAGGGTTTCTGGACATAAACCCTAATTTATCATCATGTAAAACATAAACCCTAATTTAGTGGAGTATTTGATTTATTCCCAATCATTTAGTGCCTACCTGTCATGGGTTGGTCTAGTTAACACCTCTTTTTTCCATTTGGTGCCCATCCTGACCCTTTCTTTTATAATTTCCAAGAGTCCCATTAGCCCCACCATGAATTTCAGTTCAAAATACATGGATTGTCAATGAGAGGTGATATGGTCATGGTGTGTAGGAATAGGCCTAGCACCTTCAAAATTATCATTCTCCAAATATCTTATTATACAAATTTTAAAAGGAAATTGTACTAGGACTAGACATGGTAGCAACAATGACCTGTGAATTCATCATGTAAAGGAGTTTATTGATCCAAAATATAATCTCGATGAGAAGGACCAGAGTTGATCGATCCCATAGCTAATCATGTCAATAGAAACAAACCTTGAAACCACCAATTGTGAAGATTGCAAACAAAGATGGCCAAGGCTTGGCCTTTACATTCCAATAAATTGGGAAATCCCCCCCTCTTGCATTTGGTCACTTTCTCTCTTATATAATTTCAAATCTTGTGGTTAAAGTAACTTATCCCTTCTGTCGATTAAGAAAGAGGTTCTCATTCCTCCAAATTTTCCATATTTGACCTTCATGAAGTTAGCCCATATTGCTTGGGATTTGGATTGCACTCTTGAATCTATTATGCACATCCTTTCTAATGGTTTGGGCTTCAAGCCCTCTTTTGGCCCCATTCAAATCATCTTGGAAAATTTTTTGACCCTCTTTGCCTCATTTGTTGCAACACCCAAAAGTCTCCTTTTCATTACATCCAAGGAACATGGAACATGGAAATTTAAGAAAACATTATAGACCACAACATTCGGTTCAAGCTGAGGATCTCAATGTAGAAAATCCTAATCTAGGGTCCATCATATTATTATATAAATCAATGTATTAATCACATTTGATATGTAAAAAAAACATATAAGTGTTCCACATTTTTCTCTATTGCCTCAAAGAGATGATACAAAATACAAATTTAATTATCCCATCATGGGATTATAAAACTACAAATTTGTGATCGATTATAAAGACACCCACACACGGTTTCATGATATAGAATCCTTCGTGAGGCCGTATTGAAACATCTACCTCCAAGCCAAAATTGGTTCTTATCCATCCTCCGGCTTGTCTTTTTTCCTAGTGCTATCTTGTGTGGTCGTTTTCGTTACAGCTCTTCATGCGTTTGGGTGCCCATCTTGCGAACTCCTCTAGCTCGTCTTTTTTCCTAGTGCTCCTTTGTCTGGTCGTTTTTGTGTGGTTGTGCGATCCCTTGAGTTATATTATAATATTATATATATATATATTATATATTATATATATTATAAATAATAATAAAAAACAAAACAAACTAAAAAAGAAAAGAAAAGAAGATTTTAAAAGAACACATTTAAAAAAAACAAAACCACTACTTCCGCGCTCATTCCCTTTGAGCTTGCCCTTGATTACTTTCACTCGCATGGTCTGCACAGTGGAGGAGGAGGGGCACACACATCTGCACACACAGAGGAGCCACTTCGTCTGCCGAGTGGAGGAGAAGGAGGGGAGAAGTCTGCACACACTGAGAAGGAGGCACGCAATCTGTATAGCGGAGGAGAAGGAGGGGCGCACATCTGCACACAAAGAGAAGGATGGGCGCACATAGGAGGTAGAGGAGCAATTTTCCAAATAGCTACATGGAGGGAGAGGCATATGGACGAGGGAGGGATTAAAACCATGGTAATTCTTCTTCTTCCTCACCTACAATGGAGTTTAGGGTTTCTCAAAGGTTATAATTTTTATTACATCATAACAATTCATGCTAGGGTTTCTCATAGGTTTTCATTCACTACTCTCTTTGCTGGGGTTTATGCTTCATACACAAACTTACATAATACTTTATAAACTCAACCCTACCCTTTTCATAATCCACAAACTTACATAATCCTTTGTTGGGGTTTATGCTTCATCCCTACCCTATTATAAACTCAACCCTAATGTGCCCCTATTTTCAATATTGCAGATTCTCTTAAATATTTTCATGTTTTATTCAATTGTGTAACCTAAATATATTACCACCATTTATTATTATTATGTATATATGGTGTGATGTGGCTAAACTATGGTTTTCGACACTAAGAAATAGATCATTGAATCTTCAATAAAAACCTTCATTATAAGTCCCACTTATTTGAGGTGGATTTGTTTTCTAACTATCTTATGCGACCCAYGAACTACATAGATGATAATTTTGCATGCTTATAATGTCATATGTTGAAGGACCATACAATGCRTTCATCATGTGGAAAATTTACATCATTTCAATTTGGATTCAAAACAAAAGGATGTTCATGCCCCGATTGAAAACTATCCTTAGAATATCTCACTTAGAGAAAATCAATGCCTATATTGGCCACCCAAATAGAAACAAAGTTTACAAACTCTTCTATTTCAATAGATTCATGTCCTTAGATTGTATACCTAGGTGAATAGAGTACAAACACCTACCCAAAATACTGAGTGAATAAAGACTTTGTGTTTTCTAAGAGGTTGGGCTCCAACCCTAGATGCAAAAGTATTACATCTCAAGTTAGAATTTCAATGTTTATATTTAGCTATACTATAATATGAATATCGTTGGCATAACGTTTCCTTCTCCCTTGATGGAATGTAGGTAAAACCAAATATGTATCTATTAGACCTATCATCCAACTTGAGCGATGAAATTTTGAGAGGGACAAGGGAAAACATATCCAACACATGTTACAAGGCGAAAACAACTAGAGGTGAAAAGGTCAGAAGAAATTTTGGTAGGCACATGAAATTATTTCTTGTTGAAGGAGGATCATGCTCTTATGATGATGAGAGCATAGGTGACATCAAGGTTCCCTTGAGGTACAAACACCTACTTAAAAAGTGGGTGCCCAAGGAACTGCCAGAGTTGGACACCGAATTCTGTGTTAATGAGAGGATGTATCGCATTGCTCTGTCATCCATCCATGGCATTGGTTTATTCTCCATGGATGGCATAAAGGTAAAATATGGCAGATTAGTTGAATTATTTGATTATGTTGGACCATGTTACACTTATGGAGTATGGTTGAGGCTAGTCCAATATATGCCTAGTATGCAGAGATACGCACTCACCGTAAATTATATACAGTTGAAAGACAATAATAAAAATAAAGGAGTGACTATGTATATTGATGGAAGGCCAAAGGCATCGAAGAATATTGTAGGTCTTATAAACAGTACAAGGCCTAGGATGACAAGAAAAGAACCCAATTGCATTTTTTAGGAGCGTGAAGGTAATAGGATATTTGTATGTGCGGTAAAAACAATAATGGCAGGCAAAGAGTTGTTGGTCGATTACAATCTGAATCGAGTCGACCCAGGAACGTCTTCTTTTACTACCGTACAAAACTATTCCATCCCTCTCTTATCCTACCTATAGTTTCCCAACCATAATATCACCAATTCATGGATAGAATGAAGCATGTATTCATTGAATATTCAACAAAATTTGATTTTGTTTCTTGTAGAAAAAGTTATGAATGAAATGTTGAGAGAGGTCGCTTACCCCAAGAATCACAATACTGAAAATTAAAACAAGACATAAAATAACACATACAAAACTCCACATATGGTCTACATTTCATATGTGGCTCACCAAACAGACCATATTCCAAAGCTCAAAAGGTTTCCAAGATGAAAATATCGGTGAGAAGGAATAGAGTTGATCGATCCTAGACCTAATCGCGTCAATAATAACAAACCTTGAAACCACCAATTGTGAAGATTTCAACAATATTTTATAGTTGGTTTTAGATATTATAGAAACATAGATTTCATTCCCTTTTATAGAAATCTGTATTTTGTTCCCTTGTTCCTCTTAACCAACCATTACAAACGATTCCCTAAACCTCTATTCTATACAAACAAAATTGTGCATCACACAAATTTTGAAAATTTAGATGTTGTAAAGATCACTACCACATCCCGTATCAAAATTCACAAAAATGATGTAATGAATGCATCGTATATAGAGATAGAAAATAAAGGATTAGTATATGTTGTTTAAGTATCTTTTGTTTTTTTAGTATAGATTAAGAGCAATCATGATATAGGAAATCATTTTGAGATTAATAGTTGCTCGTTTTTAGTATGAAGTATCTCACGAACCTAAATATTCAAATCTTTCCTCATTTATCCTTGATGAGATCATTTCACTATGAAGTTGAGTATTATGCAACTTTTGACATCAATATGCCTACTATGGGCTTAAGAATAAAGAAAATTATTTTTCACCTAAATTCTTAACTCCTTCGCTTCCTTTTCCCTTTCTCTCTTACATTTCATAAAAATTGTGTGAAGAATGAGGGTCGAATTATGTATATAGTAGGTGTAGGAAGGAGTGAGGAGTTAACTCAAATTAGGGAGAGAATGCATTCCATTACAACTCACCTTTTGGACTTGACTTCCCAACTCAACTAGAATTGTAGCTAAACTTTGCATGTTATGGCAACTCATCCTTCAGACTTGATGTTTCATGGCATGCCAACTCAACATCCAACAACACTATTGGTGCCTCTAAAGTTGTCAAACTCTTATTTTAACTTGAATGGAGTAATTTTATCTTACCTTTGGCCATCATTTATGATCACAACTCTCAATTGTCCTTAGAGTGAGATGTGGGTGAAAATATGAGGTTTT
>ML808340.1:115884-130800 GCA_009831015.1 Picea engelmannii | reverse complement strand
AACTGTAAAAAGAATTCCCAAGCACAACTCGTGGCCAACCAAAACACATATACAAAGATTCCATTTAAAGTTCTGGGTGATACTAAACCTGATTGTGAAATGCTTCCCAGCAACACCGATAATGAGGGAAATTCCATGATAAATAACAACTCAAGGCCCTACCAAAACATGGAAAGAAACACTCCAACTCTTAACAATTCACATTGCATCCCGAAGAAATGAAATATATCAACCATAGAGACGAAAAGGAGTGAAAAACCTTAACACCAAGATTGGTTGCAAAACCCATGCGCAAAGACAGAGCTTGCTAAACTATAATCATAAGTTCCACAGAGAACCAACCCCAAAAACCCAAGCTAACCGAAAATTCCTTTATGTGCTTTAACCAATAAACTCATGCATAGAATACACACAACAAGAAATAACCATTCTTCTTTCTTTAAAATTCCAATAGTCTAGAATACACAAGAAGAATCCATGGACACAACACTGATACACAGTCCAAAAACTTAAGAAAAAATCAAATTTCAAGCAATTCTGAGCCAAAAATCGATTCATAACACAGAGAAACCATCATAGATGGAAAAATTAGGAACCATACCTGGAAAATATTGCTCGAGGAAGAGAATTAGATTGTATATTCCTTCACAACCAAAAACCGCGGAGCATCAACAACCACCAGAGCCAAAAAACCAAATGCAAGTATGGCTAGGGTGACGGGCCTCGAGGGTTGTTTGAGTGACGTGTAGTAAATGCATGTCACTTCCTTCCCTAGCCTCATTCAATTCAACATACAAGCCAACAAACTCACCATAACACTAAGCATTAATCAATCACATATTTCATTACCATATCAAAAATTGCATAGTGTGCCACCCTAAGTAATGTCAAACTCTTTTAACAATAACAATGTGCCATAATATTAATCCATGTGTTTCCACATAAATATTTTAACAAAGTGCACAAGTCTAGCAACAAGGGTTCATGCGCCCTCCTTTTGTCACAATTATACATAACCTTAGGGCTTCTGTATAGTCCTTTAATTAAAAAAAGCTCCCATATCACCCATTATCAAGATCATAATTAAAACAATTAATCCATGTTTAATTGCGATGTCAAAACCAAACTAATAATGATCCTTTTATTCATAAGACAACCTTAATAAAATGTATGAATGGACATTAAAACCATCCAGGGCCACGCAATAATCAACCACCAGCTTATGTCATCATAACAATAAAAACCATGACTTGAGCCATCAAACTGTAGAAGATTGTGCTGGCATCATCATAACAAAAAACAAAATATATAAGTGCAACATATCCATCATGGCACCATTAGTCTGCAAGGGGGTCCCACCTACTAGTTTATTATTATTATAAATAAATAATAGATCTTGGAAATCATTTGCGAGTTGTATTCATCGTAGCGTTTTTATGCGTCAACAAATTGACGACTCCACAGGGAATTTTTTTTCCAATAGATTAAAAACTCAAAATGTCTAGTTTCATAGACTAGGTAACATAGATCAAGGAAATATACATCAAAATGATTATGCAACCGGGGGAAGTGAGCGGTTTAAGGGGAAAATGATTTTGGATTTTGGGAATAATTTATAGAAAATGTTACGTATGAGGGGGTTATTCCTGTGTGAAAAACATTCGATTAATCATAGTAAAAGCGTTATTTTCTTTAAGGAGAAAAACTCTGGTGTGCTCTTTTTGAATATCGGAGTAGAGGGAAGAAAAGGAAAGAAAGAAATAGGGATAAAAAACACATAATCTTATCTAACAACAATACTGGAAGCAAATAACAATTTCAATGATGTCTTCAAGGGGAGACAACATGACAGTTGTGTAACCTGATTGTTATTGATTAACAATACTTGCAGAATAGCATCACTATGGAAAAACTGATCCAAAATTTTAATTTTGACAAGAAAATAAATCAATAAAAGAAATAAAACAACAGAAAGAAATAACAACAAAGCAAAATCAAAGAAATAAAACAAACTATAATATAGGAGTAATTCCATACAACATTTAAACTTTCAAGTTGGTTCCACATAGTGTTTTAAGTGGGAACCGTTCGTGATATAGGAAAACAATTACTCTTCCAAGTCCTTTAGAATATAAGAATTGGCGCTCAGGACAAAATCAATTTTAAAAGGACCCAACCATAACTTTTGAAACTTTGAATGCCTTCCTCTATCGACGTGAGATGAATTCCACAAAAAGACTTTCTCATTGACCTTAAATTTGACAGCTTTTGTACTTTTATTGAAATATTTCTTAACAATTTGTTGTCTTCTCTTTATGTTCTCTAAGGAAAACATCCTTTGTTCTTCTAAATCCAACAATGAATTTATCCTTTGAGGGATATTATAAGAATTCAATTCTTCAATCTGTAGCATCATCCTTAAAGAATAAAGTTCCAGATCGGTAGGTAGAATGGCTTCTTGACCATAAAGAAGCTGAAAGGGGGTGCAACCAGTGCTCACCTTGGTGGTAGTGCGATTTTCCCAAAGGGGGTAAGTGAGGAGGGTGTGCCATTGGCGGGGCTTATCTTAGATGAGCTTCTTGATAATTCTAACTAGATTTTTGTTAGTAGACTTGGCTTGACCATTTCCTTGAGGGTAATAAGCTTATGAGGTAAAATGTTTAACTCCTATTTTAGCTATAAATTGAGTCAGCTTAGCAGAAATAAGAGAAGGATCGTTGTCTGTAATAGTTTCCAAAGGAAGACCAAATATGGAAAAGATATCAGTTTCAAGGAAAGAAATAACCTGCTCATCCTGTGAATGCTTAAGTGGGACAACTTTAGTCCATTTCGTAAAATAGTCTGTGGTTGTCAAGATAAAAACTTTCCCTACTAAAGATGGAGGATTAATAGGACCGATAAAGTCCAGACCCCATTTTGAAAAAGGAAAGTCAGGGAAGATAGGTTGCAAAGGAATGGAAGAAAGATGTTCTCTCCCAACGAACTTCTGGCATTTGTCACAAGATATTGAAAAATTATAAGAATCGCGAAAAATTTAAGGCCAATAGTACCCTTTTATGATAATCTTAAAATCAATAGTTTTAGCAGAAAAGTGGCCACCTACATGAACAACAAAATATGAAGATCCATGGGTTTATTTTAACAATTTATGTTCTTCCTCATTATTTACACAACGAAGTAACATACCATCGACAGATCTTCTAAACAAGAATTCTCCTAAAATGACATATCTGGAAGATTCAAGACGAAGCCTTCTCCTTTGATGAGTATCTAAATTATATGGACATCTCTGATTTTGAAGGTAATACACCAAATATTTATACCAGGGATGTTCAGCTACAGGAAGGGTTGGACTATCAATAAAAAAACAGTGCTGACAGAATTATCATGTTCATCCATTTCTTCACTTGCTTCATCATGATGACCTAAGTGAAGGGCTAAGTCACATCCCTTAATGGTTTTTGAAGTCATGATAGTTAAATCATGCTCTGAGATCTTGGCAAGTCAATGTGCAAGGTTCCCTGAAAGATAAGTCTGTGAGAGCAAAAACTTGATAGCAGGTAAAGGGACTTTTACCAGCGTGTGCTTACCTAAGATAAAGTGGTGAAATTTCTCCACATCTTTAACAAGAGAGAAAGCATGTTTTTCAATATAAGAATATTTAAATTCATCATCTGATAATATTTGACTCATGTAAGCTACTGGTTTTTTGTTATTCTGGTCATCGTATTGCATGAGGATAGTAGAGACTGCTTCCTTTGTAGCATTAGTGTATATAATAAAATATTTCTCAAAATATAGCTTTGTCAAAACTTGTATGGAACTGATTTCCTTCTTAACCCTTACAAAATAATTTTCAATGTCATAAGTCCAAGAAAAGGAGAGATATTTCTTGAGAAGACTGTGAATTGGTTTGACCATTATAGCAAAATCAGGAACAAACCTACAGACAAAGTTGATGATGCCCATAAAGACTTGAACCTCCTTTTTGGAAGTAGGAGAAGGAAGATTTAGGATAGAAACAATATTTTTGGGATCTATGCTTATTCCTGAATCAGAGACAATATTCCCAAAGAGCTTGCCCTTGGTAACACCAAAAATAGACCTAGAATCATTTAAATAAATTTTGAATTTCTTGCATCACATGAGAACCAATCAGTTCTTTGAATATACAACCAAGTCATCAAGATAAATCTAAATAATGTTACTGATCAAATCATCAAAATATATCTGCATAGCTCTTTGGAAAGTGGCACCTTCATTAAATAACCCAAAAGGCATGCGTTCATAAGAAAATGTGCCCCAACATGTAATAAAAGTTGTTTTGTATTTATCTGTCTTTTTTACCTTGATTTGATTATAACCAAAAAAGTTGTCAAGTAAGGACATCATTTGTGACCCTGCAACTTGCTGCAAAATCATTTCCATATTAGGGAAAGGAAAATGGTATTTTATGCTAGCTCTATTTAATACGCGAAAATCAACACAAAATCGGATCTGACCAATTGTTTTCCGTACGTGAACCAAATTGGAAACCCACTTAGAATACTTAACAGGGAAAATTATCCCAGCCTTCAAGAGTTTTTCCAAATCCTTCTGAATAGTTTCTTCAAGTGCAGGGTTAATGGGTCTTTGTTTTTTCCTAACTGATTTTATGCCCTCCTTGATAGGGATGGCATAATGTATAAGAGTAAGATCAAAACCACAAAGATCCTCATAAGACCAAGCAAAAACATCTTGAGATTCACAAAGTAACTCAGTGAATTTCAATTTTTGTTCATCAGTACATTGGGCACCTATATTAACATTCTTTGGACAATTGGGTGTCCAATGTTCAAGGAAATGGTTTCACCCACTTTCCTTTTCGACTCCTCTTCTTTATCTTTTTCTTTGTTGCCCACATCACTCTATGAAAATGAATTTTCTAGAGGAGTCAAGCCCTTCAGAATTTTGTTGTCTTCCATGGATATAATTTCCTTGGGCTTATATGGTTCATTTTGTATGAAATCATAGATGCTTTCATCACTAGGGAAGACCTTCCATGACTCTACATTGTCAGGGATATGAGGATGATACAAATATTGAAAAGTGCAATTAGGTATTTTTGGCAGAAGTTGTCGAGTAGGAGAGGCTGCAAAAAAAAATAACGTATCAGCCATTGAATTCAATTCCCTTTTAACATGATTGATGTTAAATGATAGTAAGTTCGAGAGAAGCACCCAAACAGTTTGGGTGTAGCGTTTCATTAACTTGTTTCTCAGAGAATATATTTTACGTACAAGGTTTACAGCAAGTTCAGAGTCCCCAAAAACTGTAAGTTGACCACAACCTAAATTATAATCATTTTCAATGCCTAGCAGTAATGCTTCAAATTTGGTGACGTTGTTTGTACAAGAAAACTCTAACCTATAGGAAAAGTTGTGAATTTTACGTATAGGAGAGTACAAGATAATGCCAGCTCCATTACCTTCATTGGAGCATGAAACATCAAAGTGCATATGCCACATCCCATCCTCCAGGTCAACTTGTTCCAGGGTAGTGTTATCCTCATCTGCAAAGATAAAATATACTCCTAGGTCCTCTTCGACATAGTTTACATTAGGTCGTGGAATAATTTACGTATATGGTGAAATTCTTCCCTCCTTTAGTACTATGATGTTCTTCCCATTATGAGGAACGGGTAAGTGTGTCCCGTCGAGTGAGAGGTATCCACCCATCAAAGCTTCCCAGTCTCTTCCTAAGATGATTGAATAATTACTCACTAGCATGTCAATTACTTGAATATTAAGGGTTGTCCTTATTTCAGGATGCATGCACAAAATCAAAGTCACATCCTTGATTTCACCTATGGTCGATTGTTGTAAACTATTATAAGAGAGAATGCTTTTGGAATTTTCATTTGTACAAGACAAGCCTAGATCTTCCATAATAATTTTTGAAATTATGCTTAGGCCTGACCCGCCATCAATCAGACAACAACGGGATATTTTGTCCATAATATTTACAAAAATGAAAAATGGAGGATTTTTTACAGAGTGTCTAAAATTATTTACACCTACTTTATTTGCAGTTGAGTCCTCTTCATTTACCTCTTCAGAGAGATTGGCTATGGTGGAAATTTTTCTGTCCATGAAATTTTTCATATGCTTTTGTTGCTCAGGGACGACAACCATGTCCAGAAGAGTAACATCATCCTTGATATTATCCAATTGATTGAGAATGTTTTATTTGGATGAGGTAAGAGGGGAGGGAGTTCCTTGATTGTCAGGAGTTTTAGTAACTTATATAGTAGCAACTGGTGAAGTTGATCTTGGGATATAAGAAGTACGAGGGGGATGATATTTTCCTTTTGAAGCATAGGATTTATTCCTAGTGTTTATGATCATAACATCCTCGGGTTCTACGAAATATAGAACAATGGTAGTTTCATCCCTTTTTCCAAAGATTTTATCTTTGGCACTCTTCTTTACCTCACAAGTACTTTCCTCACGGTGTTCCTCGCAAAAGTTACACCAACTGCGAGGCATGATGACTTTAGGATGAAAGGTTTTTTCATTAGGATTCCTAAAGGGTGGTGAAGAAGAAGATGAGGCCCCAGGGGTAAGTGAAGGGACATTTCCCTTTCTCTCATATGCTATCATTCGATTATTCATATATTGTACAAGTTGTAAGAGGGCGGACATGTCCATTTGTTTAATTGAGTCTCCTTTGGGAAGACCTGTTCTTTCAAGCTGTTCTTCATACTCTATAAAAGTATGTAGAGTGGAACCAAGATTGTCAATAGCTTCTTCTTCAAGCCTATGATGGTAGGGGGAAGGTAGAGTATTATAGTAATGCATAAAAGTGGCTTGGTTATGAGGGTGAATACGTTTGGGAATTTGGTTATAAAGCTTGGTGAAAATTAAGTTGAAATAATTAATAGTCTCACCATATTTGTATGCAATGTTGTTATATTATTGTAATTGTTTAGCTGGGCTTGTAGACTTCCCATAAGTATATTTGAACCAGTAAACTAACTCCTCCCAAGTGGAAAGGATCTTGGGAGGGAGGTCAAAGAATTTTTTCGTTGCTTTCCCTTCAAGGGAATTAACAAATAAGCGCATACAAATATCATTGTCATTATCTCCTATATTGTGGTAGGCATTAGAAAATTCCACCAAGTGTTCATTCATAGTGACTGTGTTATTTCCTGAAAACCTAGGGAGATGCTCTTTGAATTTTGGAAGTGGACGAGTAGTAGGTGCTAGGTTCATAGGAGATGATACATGCCACGGGGTAGTAGTAGCATCTTCTTCTAATTGAAAGAGTCCATACTTCTTTATGACCTTAGTGGGGTTGGTGGTAGATTAGACAGGGACTTGATGGCTATACAAGATACCAATCACTGATGAGGTTGAATATTGAGAGGAAGAAGCACATCCAGTGCCACCATAGCCACCCACGGATTCCATTTTGTGAATGATGAGTAAGGGAGATAAATACGAACTAGCTAAATCAAACAAATTTCTCCTTAGAGTACCTTGTTGGGTTGACAAAACAATGTTTCTTCTTCCTATTTCAGCGATAGGGTTGATCTCAAGTGATAAAAATCTTCTTCTCCTAGATATGAGAGGGTTTAAGGACATGAAAAGAAGATCAAAACTTTAGGAGAAAGAAATCTATGGCTGATTCCTAGGTTGCCTTTGCTTGGCCTCCCAACGTTCTCGGACACTTATGTCTTGTTCGATTACTGCCCATGAGCGTTTAATCTCATCCCAGGTGTTAGCGGTTTCTAAGATAGTATTGAATAAGGTTAGATCCATGATGGTCTGGTCTTTAAGACCGAGCTCAATATTTGGAAACCTTGTAGCAGGTACTTTCATGAAGGAAAGAAAACAATCAAAGAATCAAAAGAAGAAATATAAAATTTTCAATGATAATCACGCATACAACCAACCAGATAGATATGGAATATATCCCCAGTATGTTCGCCAAAATAAATGTTGAGTAAAAGATATGAATTATCTTACTCAAGCATTTTCGAATCTTTCCTAGCTAAGACAAGATAGTCGAGAATATCACCCTATGTTTTATAGCCTCAAAAATATTTTCCCAATCCACAAGTATTATTTACAAGGGTTTAGGCTGATATTTCTTATGAAATGAATGTTACAAAATAACATAATTTTTTTATATAATTTTCTGAAAAATATACATCTTACAAAAAGTAAATGCGGAGATCAAAAAGCAAAAGTAACCAAGACATCGGTACACACAAATGAGACATAATAAAAATCTTTTTTATTTCATTCCAAGAAACCAAAAGTGTTTTTCTCTTTATGAAACCCATGTGAGGGCATGGACCAAAGTATAATTTAGAGATCCCCGATGAAAACCATACAAAAGGACTTTGACAAGAAGTAAAAAAATGAACTTTATAATCTGGATCAGCTTACCACAGACTTCTACCAATTTGATTCTGCACAATATCCTTTATCAACTATTAAACTTAATCCATAAACAAACAAGTATACACATACTATCAAAGATAGATCAACACCTCTAAAACAAGAATCTGAATGATTTGGTTCATTTCTTAACCTTGTTGTCTACAATAGGATCCTGTTGTCAAAAAGAGAATTAGGCTTTGAATGAACTCAAGAATAAATGAAAACTGGAAATATCTCATGAAAACAAAAGAGAAAACCTTGGCATTGTTTTCTCCTTCTATTCTCCTCCTGTTTCTTCTTCTCATTTAGCTTTTATGCCTTCCAAATAAGTTGAAGTAGTTCAACTACTTTCTTTAGTTAAGTTAGTTTGACTTAACTAATTTAGTTAGGAGAAATAATAATAATAATAATAGTTAAGGGTCTTTATTTAATAATAACTAGGTAGGTGGGCCCCTTATGCCTCCCTTCTTTTGTTATTTTCAAGTTATAAAATAAAACACAATTGGTTAATCATTTAAACACATGCCACCTTGTAACTCCCTTAAATACCTTCAAAATTTGAATATTTAAATATCATAAATAATTTAAATCATATCCAAAAATATGTAAATATCCACGCTATCCAAAAAAATAGCTTGTTGTCTAAACTTTCTACAGACCACTGTCTTCAACAACTCAATCATAAAAACAAATAAATTTAAATCCATACTTTCCACTATCAGAGGCAATATTTCTTTTATCACTAACCTCCCCTTTTGACTTCTCGGAAGTAGCCTTAGGTTGATTTGAACCTTGAGGGTGTATCTCACTAATAACATGGGAACAATCATCCTTCATATGCATATGAGACAACATTGATTTTGAAGAGTCATTTGAAGGAGAGGAAGGGGAGGAAACAACTTTTCCTTTATCTTGCACATGGGGGACATAGTTTTTAAGCCTTTTACTAGCATGAGAGGATTGAACAGGTGAATGCACAGGGGCAATTTGAACATTAGGATTTACAGGTGGTGGAGGAGGTAATGAAAATTGGGCTAACCATGATGGTGAGAGACAGTCGGATTGACAATATCTTTCCATCCATCATTTGTAGGGACTTCTGGTTGCATGGACACATGAGGAGGCACATGAATACGAGGGATATTTTGTGGTTGGAAGGGAGGTCTCTCTAGTTGAGGTTGTATTATCCCTTGCCAAATCCAGTTGAATAACCCAACTTGGAATAATTGGTTCAGTTCCTGGGGGTCAACATCAAAATGAATGGAGAATATAGGCCTTCTAGGCCCTATGTTCCAGTTACTTCTTTCTCTATTATTTCTGAAATGGTTTCCCTTGCTGAAGAAACTCATCCTGTATGTAGAAATTCATCAGTAACTAGCCCTTAACATACCATACTTGACATTATTCTTGCATGAAACAAAATTTTTCTCAAGAATTGACTAAAGACCCATGCAAATCCATCCATTAAAAATCATTTTATAATTTCCAAGTGAGCAGGGGGTGGATAGGGTTCATGGGACATCTGCAGGGAGTGTAATGAGTGAAAACGTGATACAATGAGATGGGAAAAATACACGAGTAATGCTTAACAATAAATAAAATAATTTAACTTTGCAATCAAATACCAAAAATATGAGTTGCCAACCATTATTGTGTCATATCCTTTGTCACTATTATACAACCTTTTTTAATTTATTTTATAGAACAGGGCTTGTTAAAATGAAATTTGGATTATGAGGGGGATATAATGAGAGAAAAAGTGGTAGCATGACAGGGATGCAATATGGATATTGTTCATATAAAAATAAACCAAATCAAACAATTAAACATAACTCTATTCAGGCCACCATAATTCAATCAACATTCACTTTCAATACCACCATTTAAGTTGTCACTTCTTTCTACAGATTGATTGTTGGCTTCCAAAACATAACTCATATGCCTAGGAATACTCAATTACTATAGCCTTTGCACCTATATAAATTTAATATAACAGTCATGACAACAATATTTCCATTTATATGATAAAACAACAACCTTTTGAGTCACAGTCATTCATATTCCAATGATTTAAATCCTTTTCCTTTTAAAACCAAATAGAAACATGCACATTGATTCCAGCCATCCACATCCAATATTTATTGCTTTAACTCAAATAAGAATAGGCCCATTATTAACCACCATTATCCATTATTTAAACATTGTTTATCGTAATCAATTGGGCGTTAAAACTCATAATTGGGGCCTCTATTTCTTTCACACACAGATGTATCTTTAAAAATATAATCAACATAGGGATTGATTCAAACAACATTCAACAATTAACATGCAACTCTGAGCCCAACTTCTCGTAAATTTAACGTGTACAGACTTATTTTAAAAATTTCCCAACGAGAGACAGAGCGAGATTGTGCCCAATCGACCAAGCAAACACATAGTGCTCCTTATTCTCGACTGGATTTGAAATGATATCAAGATTGTTATTAGGGTTTAAAAAAAATGCATAGAGAGTAATAAAACATGGCTCAATTAAAGGAATAAGTCTTTGAAGACACATACAACTCATGCCTCTTTCAAATTCACCACAAACATATAATATTTAACAATATTCTTGACAGTGAGGGTTATCAAATGACAACCAACCACATTCAACAGAGAACAAAAGGAAACAAACTCTTAAATGAACTTTAAAAATAATTCCCAAGCACAACCCGTGGCCAACCAAAACACATATACAAATCTTCCATTTAAATTTCTGGGTGATACTAAACCTGACTGTGCAATGCTTCCCAACAAAAATGATAATGAGGGAAAGGCCATGATAAATAACATCTCAGGGCCCGACCAAAACATGGAAAGAAACACTCCAACTCTTAACAGTTCATATTGCAACCCAGAGAAATGAACTGTTAAGAGTTGGAGTGTTCACATTGTAAAGATAAAGATTGCTAAACTATAATCATCAGTTCAACAAAGAACCAAACCAAAAAATCCAAGCTAATTGAATATTCCTTTATGTGCTTTAGCCAATAAACCCATGCACAGACTACACACAACAAGAAATAACCATTCTTCTTTATTTAAAATTCCAACAGTCTAGAATAAGCAAGAAGAGTCCACAAACACAACAATGATACACAGTCCAAAAGCTTAAGAAAAACACAAAGCTCAAGCAATTTTGAGCCAAAAATCGATTCATAATTCATAGAAACCATCATGGATGGAAAAATAAGGAACCATACTTAGAAAATCTTGCTCGGGAGAGAGAATTAGACTGTATCTTCCTTCACAACCAAAACTCATAGAGCATTAACAACCACCAGAGCCAAACAAACAAATGCAAGTATGGCTAGGGTGATGGGCCTTGAAGGTTGTTTGAGTGATGTGCAGTAAATGCATGTTGCTTCCTTCCCCAGCCTCATCCAATTCAACGTACAAGCCAACCAACTCACCATAACACTAAGCATTAAGCAACCACATATTTCATTTCCATATCACAAATTGCATAGTGCACCACCCTAAGTAATGTCAAACTCTTTTAACAATAACAATGTGCCATAATATTAACCCATGTGTTTCCACATAAATCTTTTAACAAAGCGTATAAGTCTAGCAACAAGGGTTTATTCACCCTCCTTTTGTCACAATAATACATAACCTTAGGGCTTGTGTATAGTACTTTAATTCAAAAAATATCCCATATCATCCATTATCAAGATCATAATTAAAAAAATTAATCCATGTTTAATTGTGATGTCAAAACCAAATTGATAATTATCCTTTTATCCATAAGGGAGCCTTAATAAAATTTGTGAATGGACATTAAAACCATCCAGTGCCATGCAATAATCAACCACCAGCTTATGTCATCATAACAATAAAAACCATGACTTGAACCATCAAACTGTAGAAGACTATGTTGGCATCATCATAACAACAAACAAAATATATAAGTGCAACATATCCATCGTGGTGTCATTAGTCTACAAGGGGGTCCCACCTACTAGTTTATTATTATTATTATAAATAAATAATAGAGCTTGGTAATCATTTGCAAGCAATATTCATCGTTGTTTTTTTATGCGTCAAGAGTGTCCATAGTTATGACATTTGTAACATTCAATGTTACATGGGGCCACATAGGCATTTCTTGCTTAAACATTTCTTTTATAATCCCTGCAATCTGCAACCTTATGTCCAAAACTAGTACAATAAAAACAATGACCATAAAAGAAATTTGCATACCTGGGAGTGAATGATCTTCTTTGTGGTGTAGTCCTTCTGAATTTCTGCCTTGATTGATCATGATCATTATTTAAGCTTCTTTGTGGTTTGAACATGGATGGTATTCTTGAAGATGTATCTTCAATAGTTTTCTTAGATTTTGGTTGACCATGATTCCTTCCTTTGAGTACTTCTTCATAACTCTTTTGATTTTCTTCATTCTTATTTTTTAGAAACCTATAATGCTTATCTTCATTCTCTATAATTGATGTGGATGTTTCTGTCTCTTCAACATTCTTGTTGAGATTGATTATTTTACTTCTCAACGTGACAACTTCTTCTTCAAGCTTCTCAACCTCTTCTTGTTTCTTCATTGTCTGAGACTTCATGACTTCTTCTGTTCTTTTCACGTCTTCAAGATGGATTTTTAATGTGATTATTTCTTCTTCAAGTCCTTTCTCTTCTTGGACAAACTATGCCTCGAGCTAGTTTAGATCGTTATTTCTTTCCTTAAGATGATCTGTCAAAATCCTCTCTCTCATTTTTGTTTCTTCCTTCTATGATGCTATGTTGGCTTCCAAATAGTGCTTTTGATATTCAATATTTTCTTCGATCTTTCTGGCTTCTTCTAGCTGAGTTCTTAAGTTATCGATGACCTATTGGGATTCTTCAAAAATGTGAACACTTTCCTTTTGTTTCATCAATTCTTTCTTGAGTGACTTGTTTTCTTCTCTTTCTTTTCTTAGTTCATCTAAAGCACTAATCAATTATTCTTCATAATTGTCTTCTTTTTCAATTAGTTTTTTTGTCTCATTTTCTTCATGGCATTCTATTTCAAGTTGTCTTTGTTTTTCACAATTAAATCAAAACAACATACCTCTATTGATTATGTACTCTTCATCTTCTGAATCTATTTGACATGGTGAACATATTTCTTCTTGATTTGTACCTGCATCTTCTTTGTTATTTTCTAAATCTACGATGGGTGAATAATATATGTCATGTAACTTATCCCAAAGTTATTTGTTTGATGAATATTTACCAACCTTTTCTCTTATTGGATTAGGTAATCCTTCCCAGATGAAATCCATTGTTATTTTGTTATTTTTCTTCAATTCCTTCTTGGCTGCAGTCTTTTCCCCTTTTGAACTATCATATCCTATAACGAATGATATCCAAATATAATGCCCTTGTGCCTGTAAAAATAATTCCGTGCTTCTGCTCCATATCTCATACTTTAACCCATTTTGACCATTAAACAATGGTACTCCATTCTCAGAATAATCCATGATCTCCTTCCAGTGGTTAAACTTATTTTTGAAGGAACCGGCTCTAATACCAATTGTTGGGTTACTAAGAGGGGGGGTGAATCAGTAATAAAGAAATTTAATCATTTTTTAACCATACAATGCAAGTGTTATATCAATGTAGAATTATCATCCAATAGATGCAGAGTAAATAAAAAATGAAAAAATGAGCAACCATACACATACACAGTACACCAGTTTTTTTACGTGGAAACCCAAAGTGGGAGAAAACCACAAAATTATTTTTCGTATATGTCTTTAAGAATTACATTCATTGGAAGCACCAACTTCCTTTGTTTTCCAGCTGCAACTAGAAGGAGGCTCCAACCCCCTAGTTTCTCAGGATACAACCTAAGGGAAGCTCGAAATCCCCAATTCTATGGCTACAAGTAGAAGGAGGCTACAAGCCCTTATGTTCTTCGGCTACAACGGGAAGGTGACTACAACCAACTGTCATTGCCCCGTCTAACTGCCCTGAAATATAAGTAGAATGATGGAACCACTATCACACCATCACTATCTAATATATTGATGTAAACCTGTACCAATCAACCTGCACCAAACAACCTGTAACAACTTGTACCAATAACATGTGACAACATGTACCATACATCAACCTGTACCTCAACCTGTACCATAAACAAATGCATCAACCATGCACCAAACCTATACAAATAACCTGTCACAATAACCTGTCCAAAATACCTATCACAAAAAACTGTCTCATCAATATTATCATTCAAATCAGATCTACTCACCAAGATCAATCACCAAGACAATTCTCAACCACATGCACAATATCACCAAGATGTTCATCAACCAAGCATAACACAAAAACTCATAATCATCACCAAGATCAATATGTGTTTCTAATAATATACCAAGACAAGTATGCTACATCATCCATAAACCATGTGTCAACAATACTACTAACAAGTGCCTCCAACCATGTACCA
>ML808340.1:100868-115784 GCA_009831015.1 Picea engelmannii | reverse complement strand
AACTGTAAAAAGAATTCCCAAGCACAACTCGTGGCCAACCAAAACACATATACAAAGATTCCATTTAAAGTTCTGGGTGATACTAAACCTGATTGTGAAATGCTTCCCAGCAACACCGATAATGAGGGAAATTCCATGATAAATAACAACTCAAGGCCCTACCAAAACATGGAAAGAAACACTCCAACTCTTAACAATTCACATTGCATCCCGAAGAAATGAAATATATCAACCATAGAGACGAAAAGGAGTGAAAAACCTTAACACCAAGATTGGTTGCAAAACCCATGCGCAAAGACAGAGCTTGCTAAACTATAATCATAAGTTCCACAGAGAACCAACCCCAAAAACCCAAGCTAACCGAAAATTCCTTTATGTGCTTTAACCAATAAACTCATGCATAGAATACACACAACAAGAAATAACCATTCTTCTTTCTTTAAAATTCCAATAGTCTAGAATACACAAGAAGAATCCATGGACACAACACTGATACACAGTCCAAAAACTTAAGAAAAAATCAAATTTCAAGCAATTCTGAGCCAAAAATCGATTCATAACACAGAGAAACCATCATAGATGGAAAAATTAGGAACCATACCTGGAAAATATTGCTCGAGGAAGAGAATTAGATTGTATATTCCTTCACAACCAAAAACCGCGGAGCATCAACAACCACCAGAGCCAAAAAACCAAATGCAAGTATGGCTAGGGTGACGGGCCTCGAGGGTTGTTTGAGTGACGTGTAGTAAATGCATGTCACTTCCTTCCCTAGCCTCATTCAATTCAACATACAAGCCAACAAACTCACCATAACACTAAGCATTAATCAATCACATATTTCATTACCATATCAAAAATTGCATAGTGTGCCACCCTAAGTAATGTCAAACTCTTTTAACAATAACAATGTGCCATAATATTAATCCATGTGTTTCCACATAAATATTTTAACAAAGTGCACAAGTCTAGCAACAAGGGTTCATGCGCCCTCCTTTTGTCACAATTATACATAACCTTAGGGCTTCTGTATAGTCCTTTAATTAAAAAAAGCTCCCATATCACCCATTATCAAGATCATAATTAAAACAATTAATCCATGTTTAATTGCGATGTCAAAACCAAACTAATAATGATCCTTTTATTCATAAGACAACCTTAATAAAATGTATGAATGGACATTAAAACCATCCAGGGCCACGCAATAATCAACCACCAGCTTATGTCATCATAACAATAAAAACCATGACTTGAGCCATCAAACTGTAGAAGATTGTGCTGGCATCATCATAACAAAAAACAAAATATATAAGTGCAACATATCCATCATGGCACCATTAGTCTGCAAGGGGGTCCCACCTACTAGTTTATTATTATTATAAATAAATAATAGATCTTGGAAATCATTTGCGAGTTGTATTCATCGTAGCGTTTTTATGCGTCAACAAATTGACGACTCCACAGGGAATTTTTTTTCCAATAGATTAAAAACTCAAAATGTCTAGTTTCATAGACTAGGTAACATAGATCAAGGAAATATACATCAAAATGATTATGCAACCGGGGGAAGTGAGCGGTTTAAGGGGAAAATGATTTTGGATTTTGGGAATAATTTATAGAAAATGTTACGTATGAGGGGGTTATTCCTGTGTGAAAAACATTCGATTAATCATAGTAAAAGCGTTATTTTCTTTAAGGAGAAAAACTCTGGTGTGCTCTTTTTGAATATCGGAGTAGAGGGAAGAAAAGGAAAGAAAGAAATAGGGATAAAAAACACATAATCTTATCTAACAACAATACTGGAAGCAAATAACAATTTCAATGATGTCTTCAAGGGGAGACAACATGACAGTTGTGTAACCTGATTGTTATTGATTAACAATACTTGCAGAATAGCATCACTATGGAAAAACTGATCCAAAATTTTAATTTTGACAAGAAAATAAATCAATAAAAGAAATAAAACAACAGAAAGAAATAACAACAAAGCAAAATCAAAGAAATAAAACAAACTATAATATAGGAGTAATTCCATACAACATTTAAACTTTCAAGTTGGTTCCACATAGTGTTTTAAGTGGGAACCGTTCGTGATATAGGAAAACAATTACTCTTCCAAGTCCTTTAGAATATAAGAATTGGCGCTCAGGACAAAATCAATTTTAAAAGGACCCAACCATAACTTTTGAAACTTTGAATGCCTTCCTCTATCGACGTGAGATGAATTCCACAAAAAGACTTTCTCATTGACCTTAAATTTGACAGCTTTTGTACTTTTATTGAAATATTTCTTAACAATTTGTTGTCTTCTCTTTATGTTCTCTAAGGAAAACATCCTTTGTTCTTCTAAATCCAACAATGAATTTATCCTTTGAGGGATATTATAAGAATTCAATTCTTCAATCTGTAGCATCATCCTTAAAGAATAAAGTTCCAGATCGGTAGGTAGAATGGCTTCTTGACCATAAAGAAGCTGAAAGGGGGTGCAACCAGTGCTCACCTTGGTGGTAGTGCGATTTTCCCAAAGGGGGTAAGTGAGGAGGGTGTGCCATTGGCGGGGCTTATCTTAGATGAGCTTCTTGATAATTCTAACTAGATTTTTGTTAGTAGACTTGGCTTGACCATTTCCTTGAGGGTAATAAGCTTATGAGGTAAAATGTTTAACTCCTATTTTAGCTATAAATTGAGTCAGCTTAGCAGAAATAAGAGAAGGATCGTTGTCTGTAATAGTTTCCAAAGGAAGACCAAATATGGAAAAGATATCAGTTTCAAGGAAAGAAATAACCTGCTCATCCTGTGAATGCTTAAGTGGGACAACTTTAGTCCATTTCGTAAAATAGTCTGTGGTTGTCAAGATAAAAACTTTCCCTACTAAAGATGGAGGATTAATAGGACCGATAAAGTCCAGACCCCATTTTGAAAAAGGAAAGTCAGGGAAGATAGGTTGCAAAGGAATGGAAGAAAGATGTTCTCTCCCAACGAACTTCTGGCATTTGTCACAAGATATTGAAAAATTATAAGAATCGCGAAAAATTTAAGGCCAATAGTACCCTTTTATGATAATCTTAAAATCAATAGTTTTAGCAGAAAAGTGGCCACCTACATGAACAACAAAATATGAAGATCCATGGGTTTATTTTAACAATTTATGTTCTTCCTCATTATTTACACAACGAAGTAACATACCATCGACAGATCTTCTAAACAAGAATTCTCCTAAAATGACATATCTGGAAGATTCAAGACGAAGCCTTCTCCTTTGATGAGTATCTAAATTATATGGACATCTCTGATTTTGAAGGTAATACACCAAATATTTATACCAGGGATGTTCAGCTACAGGAAGGGTTGGACTATCAATAAAAAAACAGTGCTGACAGAATTATCATGTTCATCCATTTCTTCACTTGCTTCATCATGATGACCTAAGTGAAGGGCTAAGTCACATCCCTTAATGGTTTTTGAAGTCATGATAGTTAAATCATGCTCTGAGATCTTGGCAAGTCAATGTGCAAGGTTCCCTGAAAGATAAGTCTGTGAGAGCAAAAACTTGATAGCAGGTAAAGGGACTTTTACCAGCGTGTGCTTACCTAAGATAAAGTGGTGAAATTTCTCCACATCTTTAACAAGAGAGAAAGCATGTTTTTCAATATAAGAATATTTAAATTCATCATCTGATAATATTTGACTCATGTAAGCTACTGGTTTTTTGTTATTCTGGTCATCGTATTGCATGAGGATAGTAGAGACTGCTTCCTTTGTAGCATTAGTGTATATAATAAAATATTTCTCAAAATATAGCTTTGTCAAAACTTGTATGGAACTGATTTCCTTCTTAACCCTTACAAAATAATTTTCAATGTCATAAGTCCAAGAAAAGGAGAGATATTTCTTGAGAAGACTGTGAATTGGTTTGACCATTATAGCAAAATCAGGAACAAACCTACAGACAAAGTTGATGATGCCCATAAAGACTTGAACCTCCTTTTTGGAAGTAGGAGAAGGAAGATTTAGGATAGAAACAATATTTTTGGGATCTATGCTTATTCCTGAATCAGAGACAATATTCCCAAAGAGCTTGCCCTTGGTAACACCAAAAATAGACCTAGAATCATTTAAATAAATTTTGAATTTCTTGCATCACATGAGAACCAATCAGTTCTTTGAATATACAACCAAGTCATCAAGATAAATCTAAATAATGTTACTGATCAAATCATCAAAATATATCTGCATAGCTCTTTGGAAAGTGGCACCTTCATTAAATAACCCAAAAGGCATGCGTTCATAAGAAAATGTGCCCCAACATGTAATAAAAGTTGTTTTGTATTTATCTGTCTTTTTTACCTTGATTTGATTATAACCAAAAAAGTTGTCAAGTAAGGACATCATTTGTGACCCTGCAACTTGCTGCAAAATCATTTCCATATTAGGGAAAGGAAAATGGTATTTTATGCTAGCTCTATTTAATACGCGAAAATCAACACAAAATCGGATCTGACCAATTGTTTTCCGTACGTGAACCAAATTGGAAACCCACTTAGAATACTTAACAGGGAAAATTATCCCAGCCTTCAAGAGTTTTTCCAAATCCTTCTGAATAGTTTCTTCAAGTGCAGGGTTAATGGGTCTTTGTTTTTTCCTAACTGATTTTATGCCCTCCTTGATAGGGATGGCATAATGTATAAGAGTAAGATCAAAACCACAAAGATCCTCATAAGACCAAGCAAAAACATCTTGAGATTCACAAAGTAACTCAGTGAATTTCAATTTTTGTTCATCAGTACATTGGGCACCTATATTAACATTCTTTGGACAATTGGGTGTCCAATGTTCAAGGAAATGGTTTCACCCACTTTCCTTTTCGACTCCTCTTCTTTATCTTTTTCTTTGTTGCCCACATCACTCTATGAAAATGAATTTTCTAGAGGAGTCAAGCCCTTCAGAATTTTGTTGTCTTCCATGGATATAATTTCCTTGGGCTTATATGGTTCATTTTGTATGAAATCATAGATGCTTTCATCACTAGGGAAGACCTTCCATGACTCTACATTGTCAGGGATATGAGGATGATACAAATATTGAAAAGTGCAATTAGGTATTTTTGGCAGAAGTTGTCGAGTAGGAGAGGCTGCAAAAAAAAATAACGTATCAGCCATTGAATTCAATTCCCTTTTAACATGATTGATGTTAAATGATAGTAAGTTCGAGAGAAGCACCCAAACAGTTTGGGTGTAGCGTTTCATTAACTTGTTTCTCAGAGAATATATTTTACGTACAAGGTTTACAGCAAGTTCAGAGTCCCCAAAAACTGTAAGTTGACCACAACCTAAATTATAATCATTTTCAATGCCTAGCAGTAATGCTTCAAATTTGGTGACGTTGTTTGTACAAGAAAACTCTAACCTATAGGAAAAGTTGTGAATTTTACGTATAGGAGAGTACAAGATAATGCCAGCTCCATTACCTTCATTGGAGCATGAAACATCAAAGTGCATATGCCACATCCCATCCTCCAGGTCAACTTGTTCCAGGGTAGTGTTATCCTCATCTGCAAAGATAAAATATACTCCTAGGTCCTCTTCGACATAGTTTACATTAGGTCGTGGAATAATTTACGTATATGGTGAAATTCTTCCCTCCTTTAGTACTATGATGTTCTTCCCATTATGAGGAACGGGTAAGTGTGTCCCGTCGAGTGAGAGGTATCCACCCATCAAAGCTTCCCAGTCTCTTCCTAAGATGATTGAATAATTACTCACTAGCATGTCAATTACTTGAATATTAAGGGTTGTCCTTATTTCAGGATGCATGCACAAAATCAAAGTCACATCCTTGATTTCACCTATGGTCGATTGTTGTAAACTATTATAAGAGAGAATGCTTTTGGAATTTTCATTTGTACAAGACAAGCCTAGATCTTCCATAATAATTTTTGAAATTATGCTTAGGCCTGACCCGCCATCAATCAGACAACAACGGGATATTTTGTCCATAATATTTACAAAAATGAAAAATGGAGGATTTTTTACAGAGTGTCTAAAATTATTTACACCTACTTTATTTGCAGTTGAGTCCTCTTCATTTACCTCTTCAGAGAGATTGGCTATGGTGGAAATTTTTCTGTCCATGAAATTTTTCATATGCTTTTGTTGCTCAGGGACGACAACCATGTCCAGAAGAGTAACATCATCCTTGATATTATCCAATTGATTGAGAATGTTTTATTTGGATGAGGTAAGAGGGGAGGGAGTTCCTTGATTGTCAGGAGTTTTAGTAACTTATATAGTAGCAACTGGTGAAGTTGATCTTGGGATATAAGAAGTACGAGGGGGATGATATTTTCCTTTTGAAGCATAGGATTTATTCCTAGTGTTTATGATCATAACATCCTCGGGTTCTACGAAATATAGAACAATGGTAGTTTCATCCCTTTTTCCAAAGATTTTATCTTTGGCACTCTTCTTTACCTCACAAGTACTTTCCTCACGGTGTTCCTCGCAAAAGTTACACCAACTGCGAGGCATGATGACTTTAGGATGAAAGGTTTTTTCATTAGGATTCCTAAAGGGTGGTGAAGAAGAAGATGAGGCCCCAGGGGTAAGTGAAGGGACATTTCCCTTTCTCTCATATGCTATCATTCGATTATTCATATATTGTACAAGTTGTAAGAGGGCGGACATGTCCATTTGTTTAATTGAGTCTCCTTTGGGAAGACCTGTTCTTTCAAGCTGTTCTTCATACTCTATAAAAGTATGTAGAGTGGAACCAAGATTGTCAATAGCTTCTTCTTCAAGCCTATGATGGTAGGGGGAAGGTAGAGTATTATAGTAATGCATAAAAGTGGCTTGGTTATGAGGGTGAATACGTTTGGGAATTTGGTTATAAAGCTTGGTGAAAATTAAGTTGAAATAATTAATAGTCTCACCATATTTGTATGCAATGTTGTTATATTATTGTAATTGTTTAGCTGGGCTTGTAGACTTCCCATAAGTATATTTGAACCAGTAAACTAACTCCTCCCAAGTGGAAAGGATCTTGGGAGGGAGGTCAAAGAATTTTTTCGTTGCTTTCCCTTCAAGGGAATTAACAAATAAGCGCATACAAATATCATTGTCATTATCTCCTATATTGTGGTAGGCATTAGAAAATTCCACCAAGTGTTCATTCATAGTGACTGTGTTATTTCCTGAAAACCTAGGGAGATGCTCTTTGAATTTTGGAAGTGGACGAGTAGTAGGTGCTAGGTTCATAGGAGATGATACATGCCACGGGGTAGTAGTAGCATCTTCTTCTAATTGAAAGAGTCCATACTTCTTTATGACCTTAGTGGGGTTGGTGGTAGATTAGACAGGGACTTGATGGCTATACAAGATACCAATCACTGATGAGGTTGAATATTGAGAGGAAGAAGCACATCCAGTGCCACCATAGCCACCCACGGATTCCATTTTGTGAATGATGAGTAAGGGAGATAAATACGAACTAGCTAAATCAAACAAATTTCTCCTTAGAGTACCTTGTTGGGTTGACAAAACAATGTTTCTTCTTCCTATTTCAGCGATAGGGTTGATCTCAAGTGATAAAAATCTTCTTCTCCTAGATATGAGAGGGTTTAAGGACATGAAAAGAAGATCAAAACTTTAGGAGAAAGAAATCTATGGCTGATTCCTAGGTTGCCTTTGCTTGGCCTCCCAACGTTCTCGGACACTTATGTCTTGTTCGATTACTGCCCATGAGCGTTTAATCTCATCCCAGGTGTTAGCGGTTTCTAAGATAGTATTGAATAAGGTTAGATCCATGATGGTCTGGTCTTTAAGACCGAGCTCAATATTTGGAAACCTTGTAGCAGGTACTTTCATGAAGGAAAGAAAACAATCAAAGAATCAAAAGAAGAAATATAAAATTTTCAATGATAATCACGCATACAACCAACCAGATAGATATGGAATATATCCCCAGTATGTTCGCCAAAATAAATGTTGAGTAAAAGATATGAATTATCTTACTCAAGCATTTTCGAATCTTTCCTAGCTAAGACAAGATAGTCGAGAATATCACCCTATGTTTTATAGCCTCAAAAATATTTTCCCAATCCACAAGTATTATTTACAAGGGTTTAGGCTGATATTTCTTATGAAATGAATGTTACAAAATAACATAATTTTTTTATATAATTTTCTGAAAAATATACATCTTACAAAAAGTAAATGCGGAGATCAAAAAGCAAAAGTAACCAAGACATCGGTACACACAAATGAGACATAATAAAAATCTTTTTTATTTCATTCCAAGAAACCAAAAGTGTTTTTCTCTTTATGAAACCCATGTGAGGGCATGGACCAAAGTATAATTTAGAGATCCCCGATGAAAACCATACAAAAGGACTTTGACAAGAAGTAAAAAAATGAACTTTATAATCTGGATCAGCTTACCACAGACTTCTACCAATTTGATTCTGCACAATATCCTTTATCAACTATTAAACTTAATCCATAAACAAACAAGTATACACATACTATCAAAGATAGATCAACACCTCTAAAACAAGAATCTGAATGATTTGGTTCATTTCTTAACCTTGTTGTCTACAATAGGATCCTGTTGTCAAAAAGAGAATTAGGCTTTGAATGAACTCAAGAATAAATGAAAACTGGAAATATCTCATGAAAACAAAAGAGAAAACCTTGGCATTGTTTTCTCCTTCTATTCTCCTCCTGTTTCTTCTTCTCATTTAGCTTTTATGCCTTCCAAATAAGTTGAAGTAGTTCAACTACTTTCTTTAGTTAAGTTAGTTTGACTTAACTAATTTAGTTAGGAGAAATAATAATAATAATAATAGTTAAGGGTCTTTATTTAATAATAACTAGGTAGGTGGGCCCCTTATGCCTCCCTTCTTTTGTTATTTTCAAGTTATAAAATAAAACACAATTGGTTAATCATTTAAACACATGCCACCTTGTAACTCCCTTAAATACCTTCAAAATTTGAATATTTAAATATCATAAATAATTTAAATCATATCCAAAAATATGTAAATATCCACGCTATCCAAAAAAATAGCTTGTTGTCTAAACTTTCTACAGACCACTGTCTTCAACAACTCAATCATAAAAACAAATAAATTTAAATCCATACTTTCCACTATCAGAGGCAATATTTCTTTTATCACTAACCTCCCCTTTTGACTTCTCGGAAGTAGCCTTAGGTTGATTTGAACCTTGAGGGTGTATCTCACTAATAACATGGGAACAATCATCCTTCATATGCATATGAGACAACATTGATTTTGAAGAGTCATTTGAAGGAGAGGAAGGGGAGGAAACAACTTTTCCTTTATCTTGCACATGGGGGACATAGTTTTTAAGCCTTTTACTAGCATGAGAGGATTGAACAGGTGAATGCACAGGGGCAATTTGAACATTAGGATTTACAGGTGGTGGAGGAGGTAATGAAAATTGGGCTAACCATGATGGTGAGAGACAGTCGGATTGACAATATCTTTCCATCCATCATTTGTAGGGACTTCTGGTTGCATGGACACATGAGGAGGCACATGAATACGAGGGATATTTTGTGGTTGGAAGGGAGGTCTCTCTAGTTGAGGTTGTATTATCCCTTGCCAAATCCAGTTGAATAACCCAACTTGGAATAATTGGTTCAGTTCCTGGGGGTCAACATCAAAATGAATGGAGAATATAGGCCTTCTAGGCCCTATGTTCCAGTTACTTCTTTCTCTATTATTTCTGAAATGGTTTCCCTTGCTGAAGAAACTCATCCTGTATGTAGAAATTCATCAGTAACTAGCCCTTAACATACCATACTTGACATTATTCTTGCATGAAACAAAATTTTTCTCAAGAATTGACTAAAGACCCATGCAAATCCATCCATTAAAAATCATTTTATAATTTCCAAGTGAGCAGGGGGTGGATAGGGTTCATGGGACATCTGCAGGGAGTGTAATGAGTGAAAACGTGATACAATGAGATGGGAAAAATACACGAGTAATGCTTAACAATAAATAAAATAATTTAACTTTGCAATCAAATACCAAAAATATGAGTTGCCAACCATTATTGTGTCATATCCTTTGTCACTATTATACAACCTTTTTTAATTTATTTTATAGAACAGGGCTTGTTAAAATGAAATTTGGATTATGAGGGGGATATAATGAGAGAAAAAGTGGTAGCATGACAGGGATGCAATATGGATATTGTTCATATAAAAATAAACCAAATCAAACAATTAAACATAACTCTATTCAGGCCACCATAATTCAATCAACATTCACTTTCAATACCACCATTTAAGTTGTCACTTCTTTCTACAGATTGATTGTTGGCTTCCAAAACATAACTCATATGCCTAGGAATACTCAATTACTATAGCCTTTGCACCTATATAAATTTAATATAACAGTCATGACAACAATATTTCCATTTATATGATAAAACAACAACCTTTTGAGTCACAGTCATTCATATTCCAATGATTTAAATCCTTTTCCTTTTAAAACCAAATAGAAACATGCACATTGATTCCAGCCATCCACATCCAATATTTATTGCTTTAACTCAAATAAGAATAGGCCCATTATTAACCACCATTATCCATTATTTAAACATTGTTTATCGTAATCAATTGGGCGTTAAAACTCATAATTGGGGCCTCTATTTCTTTCACACACAGATGTATCTTTAAAAATATAATCAACATAGGGATTGATTCAAACAACATTCAACAATTAACATGCAACTCTGAGCCCAACTTCTCGTAAATTTAACGTGTACAGACTTATTTTAAAAATTTCCCAACGAGAGACAGAGCGAGATTGTGCCCAATCGACCAAGCAAACACATAGTGCTCCTTATTCTCGACTGGATTTGAAATGATATCAAGATTGTTATTAGGGTTTAAAAAAAATGCATAGAGAGTAATAAAACATGGCTCAATTAAAGGAATAAGTCTTTGAAGACACATACAACTCATGCCTCTTTCAAATTCACCACAAACATATAATATTTAACAATATTCTTGACAGTGAGGGTTATCAAATGACAACCAACCACATTCAACAGAGAACAAAAGGAAACAAACTCTTAAATGAACTTTAAAAATAATTCCCAAGCACAACCCGTGGCCAACCAAAACACATATACAAATCTTCCATTTAAATTTCTGGGTGATACTAAACCTGACTGTGCAATGCTTCCCAACAAAAATGATAATGAGGGAAAGGCCATGATAAATAACATCTCAGGGCCCGACCAAAACATGGAAAGAAACACTCCAACTCTTAACAGTTCATATTGCAACCCAGAGAAATGAACTGTTAAGAGTTGGAGTGTTCACATTGTAAAGATAAAGATTGCTAAACTATAATCATCAGTTCAACAAAGAACCAAACCAAAAAATCCAAGCTAATTGAATATTCCTTTATGTGCTTTAGCCAATAAACCCATGCACAGACTACACACAACAAGAAATAACCATTCTTCTTTATTTAAAATTCCAACAGTCTAGAATAAGCAAGAAGAGTCCACAAACACAACAATGATACACAGTCCAAAAGCTTAAGAAAAACACAAAGCTCAAGCAATTTTGAGCCAAAAATCGATTCATAATTCATAGAAACCATCATGGATGGAAAAATAAGGAACCATACTTAGAAAATCTTGCTCGGGAGAGAGAATTAGACTGTATCTTCCTTCACAACCAAAACTCATAGAGCATTAACAACCACCAGAGCCAAACAAACAAATGCAAGTATGGCTAGGGTGATGGGCCTTGAAGGTTGTTTGAGTGATGTGCAGTAAATGCATGTTGCTTCCTTCCCCAGCCTCATCCAATTCAACGTACAAGCCAACCAACTCACCATAACACTAAGCATTAAGCAACCACATATTTCATTTCCATATCACAAATTGCATAGTGCACCACCCTAAGTAATGTCAAACTCTTTTAACAATAACAATGTGCCATAATATTAACCCATGTGTTTCCACATAAATCTTTTAACAAAGCGTATAAGTCTAGCAACAAGGGTTTATTCACCCTCCTTTTGTCACAATAATACATAACCTTAGGGCTTGTGTATAGTACTTTAATTCAAAAAATATCCCATATCATCCATTATCAAGATCATAATTAAAAAAATTAATCCATGTTTAATTGTGATGTCAAAACCAAATTGATAATTATCCTTTTATCCATAAGGGAGCCTTAATAAAATTTGTGAATGGACATTAAAACCATCCAGTGCCATGCAATAATCAACCACCAGCTTATGTCATCATAACAATAAAAACCATGACTTGAACCATCAAACTGTAGAAGACTATGTTGGCATCATCATAACAACAAACAAAATATATAAGTGCAACATATCCATCGTGGTGTCATTAGTCTACAAGGGGGTCCCACCTACTAGTTTATTATTATTATTATAAATAAATAATAGAGCTTGGTAATCATTTGCAAGCAATATTCATCGTTGTTTTTTTATGCGTCAAGAGTGTCCATAGTTATGACATTTGTAACATTCAATGTTACATGGGGCCACATAGGCATTTCTTGCTTAAACATTTCTTTTATAATCCCTGCAATCTGCAACCTTATGTCCAAAACTAGTACAATAAAAACAATGACCATAAAAGAAATTTGCATACCTGGGAGTGAATGATCTTCTTTGTGGTGTAGTCCTTCTGAATTTCTGCCTTGATTGATCATGATCATTATTTAAGCTTCTTTGTGGTTTGAACATGGATGGTATTCTTGAAGATGTATCTTCAATAGTTTTCTTAGATTTTGGTTGACCATGATTCCTTCCTTTGAGTACTTCTTCATAACTCTTTTGATTTTCTTCATTCTTATTTTTTAGAAACCTATAATGCTTATCTTCATTCTCTATAATTGATGTGGATGTTTCTGTCTCTTCAACATTCTTGTTGAGATTGATTATTTTACTTCTCAACGTGACAACTTCTTCTTCAAGCTTCTCAACCTCTTCTTGTTTCTTCATTGTCTGAGACTTCATGACTTCTTCTGTTCTTTTCACGTCTTCAAGATGGATTTTTAATGTGATTATTTCTTCTTCAAGTCCTTTCTCTTCTTGGACAAACTATGCCTCGAGCTAGTTTAGATCGTTATTTCTTTCCTTAAGATGATCTGTCAAAATCCTCTCTCTCATTTTTGTTTCTTCCTTCTATGATGCTATGTTGGCTTCCAAATAGTGCTTTTGATATTCAATATTTTCTTCGATCTTTCTGGCTTCTTCTAGCTGAGTTCTTAAGTTATCGATGACCTATTGGGATTCTTCAAAAATGTGAACACTTTCCTTTTGTTTCATCAATTCTTTCTTGAGTGACTTGTTTTCTTCTCTTTCTTTTCTTAGTTCATCTAAAGCACTAATCAATTATTCTTCATAATTGTCTTCTTTTTCAATTAGTTTTTTTGTCTCATTTTCTTCATGGCATTCTATTTCAAGTTGTCTTTGTTTTTCACAATTAAATCAAAACAACATACCTCTATTGATTATGTACTCTTCATCTTCTGAATCTATTTGACATGGTGAACATATTTCTTCTTGATTTGTACCTGCATCTTCTTTGTTATTTTCTAAATCTACGATGGGTGAATAATATATGTCATGTAACTTATCCCAAAGTTATTTGTTTGATGAATATTTACCAACCTTTTCTCTTATTGGATTAGGTAATCCTTCCCAGATGAAATCCATTGTTATTTTGTTATTTTTCTTCAATTCCTTCTTGGCTGTAGTCTTTTCCCCTTTTGAACTATCATATCCTATAACGAATGATAGCCAAATATAATGCCCCTGTGCCTGTAAAAATACTTTCGTGCTTCTGCTCCATATCTCATACTTTAACCCATTTTGACCATTAAACAATGGTACTCCATTCTTAGAATAATCCATGATCTCCTTCCAGTGGTTAAACTTATTTTTGAAGGAACCGGCTCTAATACCAATTGTTGGGTTACTAAGAGGGGGGGTGAATCAGTAATAAAGAAATTTAATCATTTTTTAACCATACAATGAAAGTGTTATATCAATGTAGAATTATCATCCAATAGATGCAGAGTAAATAAAAAATGAAAAAATGAGCAACCATACACATACACAGTACACCAGTTTTTTTACGTGGAAACCCAAAGTGGGAGAAAACCACGAAATTATTTTTCTTATATGTCTTTAAGAATTACATTCATTGGAAGCACCAACTTCCTTTGTTTTCCAGCTACAACTAGAAGGAGGCTCCAACCCCCTAGTTTCTTAGGATACAACCTGAGGGAAGCTCCAAATCCCCAATTCTATGGCTACAAGTAGAAGGAGGCTACAATCCCCTATGTTCTTCGGCTACAACGGGAAGGTGACTACAACCAACTGTCCTTGCCCCGTCTAACTGCCCTGAAATATAAGTAGAATGATGGAACCACTATCACACCATCACTATCTAATATATTGATGTAAACCTGTACCAATCAACCTGCACCAAACAACCTGTAACAACTTGTACCAATAACATGTGCCAACATGTACCATACATCAATCTGTACCTCAACCTGTACCATAAACAAATGCATCAACCATGCACCAAACCTATACAAATAACCTGTCACAATAACTTGTCCAAAATACCTATCACAAAAAACTGTCTCATCAATATTATCATTCAAATCAGATCTACTCACCAAGATCAATCACCAAGACAATTCTCAACCACATGCACAATATCACCAAGATGTGCATCAACCAAGCATAACACAAAAACTCATAATCATCACCAAGATCAATATGTGTTTCTAATAATATACCAAGACAAGTATGCTACATCATCCATAAACCATGTGTCAACAATACTACTAACAAGTGCCTCCAACCATGTACCA
>ML808340.1:74164-99216 GCA_009831015.1 Picea engelmannii | reverse complement strand
TTTCCTTTCTTAACTCGCACTATTCCCCAAAACTGATTGTACTCAACCCCCATGTGCCCAATAACTTTGGGATGTGACCACTCACACCCACCCTCTTACATGTATTCAATAATTGGCTTTGGGAACACTCAATCAAAAATGGGGAATGTTATCACATGGAATTACAGGGTTAAAAAATAATGACACGAAAGATCTTATTGTTTTCATAGCTTGTATTTTAAACAAATTCTCAGGGATTATGTCATAAAGTTTCTAACATCTTCCTCCAAGTGTGCAAATTGTCTTTAAGCCAATCATTGTGAACTGGCGCTGCAAACTGGCTAAAGGAGAGTGTTGGAGGTTGAATAGTTTGTAGACATGTGTGTTAAAATCCCTAATTATTTGCATCAAGATCAAGTCTATTGGATACTTCATAAGGGTTATCGTGATATTTGAAGGTTGAAAAGAGGTCAGATTACTGATATATTTGTTGGCGTTGTGAATTGTGTTGAGAACTCTTTGTTCTAGGACTGTTGAAACTTTCACCTTTTGCATCCTTTCAAATTCATCCTTAAATGAGTGTATTCTTACTCCTATCGAATTTACAATGTGTGGTTGATCATTTTCTGAAGCAGGCTTAAAGTTGCAAATGTTGTTAACCTATTTTTATGCATTTTACAACATTTTTTGGGTGATGGCTATGATTTGTAATCCATGAGTATTAGTTGTGGTGCTTTCCTCTAAGTCATATATCAATATAATGAAGTTTAAAGTACACTTGGGACACCTGATAGAGTTTTTAAATGATAAAACATTTGAAAAAGTGAAACGGGCTGCTACAAGAAATTTCGCAGTGTCGACACTGCAAAATGGTATTTTTGACTGCTTTTAAGAAATTAGCACACAACAGAGGACCTTTTGCTCATAAATTTTGAATTCCCATCTGCGTTCCTCTGAAATTTTTTGTGGAGGAAGAAAATGATGTTGTTCACTTGCTAACAAAAAAGAAGCCCGACCTAGTATGGAATTTGAGAGAAACAATTAAAACACTAGTGCGTTGTGAAATGTGTTGCAAACTCTATGCTTTTCATAGTTGATTGGATATTCGCCTTGTTGGGAGATTGACACCTATCAAGGAGGGTTCGAACAACTTCCCAGATATCAGTTAGATGCTAAGGGACACCTTCATATAATTTTTAGCTCCATTAAAGACCTCATGCAGTGATTTGGAAACATTTATTAATGACTTCCAATAATTTCTTGAAAATTAGCAGTTTGTTGGATTTTTGTCTCTTTGATTGTTGCCACCTATCTCCAAATCCTAGAATCCAATGAAAGAGATGGGATTCAACCTCCTAAGGATATTTAGATATTATTTTCTATTTAATGAAGGAGGTATCTCTTGGATAAGGGTTGGATTCATGAGCCAAGAGATACTAGAGAGAATAGGAGCATGCAGTTTCCCTGTATGTGTTCATTTGTAAGACCGAGGGCATTTTTATCATGTAAATATTCCTAAAATTGAATATTCATGAGATTTGTTATATCAGATTTTGTTATCTTTGTTATTCATCTTAATTTATATCTTGCTTGAATGAATTGTAGCTTTGAGGATCAATGGTTGTATTTGATTTATAGATTCTTGAGCAACAAAGGGTTTGTTGTGATTGCCTAAAACTCATTGTTTTTATTCAAGTATCTTTCTAATCCATTTTGGGGAGAGTATATTTGTTTAATGGATGATCTTCTTTATGTTAAATTATCCTTTCTTCCATATGCCATCTTATAATCCATTTTTCTGATATGCTTTTCAATTGCCTTCTAACTTCAGGGTGTTTGTGTGACTCCATTGCCCATTGGTGTAGCCTATTGATCTGCAGTTTCCTGCCCTCTCCCTTTATTTATCAATCTTGCTAATCTACCTATTCAAACCAAAAATTATCTTTTACATTTCGATGGGTGTTGAGATTACACTTTAGCAATCAAAGTGTGACTTTCGGTGCTAACATGGAGGTTCGTATACAAATAGAAAAATTAGTAGAATGGGTTAAATTAATATACATGGTTATTTCCCCTTTGGACCCCTCTTGGCCATTATCCTATACACTCGCCCCTCTTGTGGATTAATTCATCCCCCATTTCTTGTCCATGTCCCCCTTAGCAACTGACATCACATTTTATTAATAAAACAAGGGAATACAATTTGAATATCACATCGCTTGGTTATAGCTACATATTATATCTACACAAGCATTAATTAAATTGAGGATTATAGTGGGGATGTCACATATCGAATCCATGTCATGTCTCTAAATTATATATCGATGAAAATGGAGAGAAGATATATGAGATGATTAGGAATGATATTAGGATGAACACACAAAATAAATATACACTTATAGCATTTCGGGAAAGGAAAAACTAGCAATCTTTTCTTTCCAATAATGCATTTATAAATTACATAGCTAATATGTAGAAAAGGCATTGAAGAAATTCGAGAGCTACCAATATATGTTTATGAGATTACGAGATATTGGAAATATCAATTAACCTATCACATGAGCATAGAAATGGATATTATGCAAGAGTTTAATTGACAAATACATTAGTACACAAGAATGTGTGATATGCTTCTAGAACTCTCCATTGAAGAATGGAGCTAATTTAATTGTTCTTAATGTTGGAAGAAATATATTTAAGAAAGTGTAAATACCATCAAACAACTTATGTATGAACTTCCCTTCCCTAGTTCACACACACACACACACACACATGAAAATACTTACATTAATATAGGGTAATTTGATAGATATTGCAATAGATTTATCATATGAGTTGCATTACCAAGGAAATCCATGCAAATATTGAGGTATTGCAATCATTGTATGAGAATGGAGAAAGTTTTATATATTCCTAATTAGGGATGATAAAAATTTCAAAAGTGTGGTTGGTTTGAATTATTATTGTACAATCCTTTCAAACACATTCAAAATTACATAGGGGTATGTGAAATTGGAGTGAAACCTGCATAGAGAATCTAAATAGCAACAATGAACAAAAAACATGCAAAGTTGAGAGAAGAAGAGAAGAATTGGAGAGAAATAATGAAAGAATTGTATTCCACACAATTAAAGAATGAAAATTTACATCTGATACACTCTACATGGCTGAACTAATGCACCATAATAGTGATCTAGAGAGATGTCGACATACACTGATAAAACATGAGTGAACTGCCACCTAGTACTAGTTAACCAACCATGCATTCATCAATTAACTGGATCACACAAGTGGAGTGGAGAGTATCTCATGCATGCACATGTGTAGTTCTCTCCTATCCACATGGAGGTGAAGTACACCCTCCTAGTGATGATTCCAAGGTGAACATGCAACACTTGGTGATAATTCCAAGGTTTCCATGTAAGACTTGACTCCACTATTCTAACTGAAGTACAATTGAGTAATGAATGAAGAGGATGTTTCCCTCATCCATGGGATAATATCTCATACCAAGGGATTCCCTCAACATAGAATAATGAATATAGGAAAATAAATACTAGGTGGGTGTGAAATATCTCCAATACCCCCCTTGAAGCACTACTATGGAGTACACAATGAATGGGTCGCGACAAGAAGCCATGTTGGGTACCCATTTTACAATGCATATCAGTAAAATAGAACAATTTTAAAAGAGGTAAGATGGAAAACCTCATGGGAACCCCCCCTGCAAATACAATGCTAAAAAATAAATACAGTTTCTCAGAAATTGTGTCCTTCACCCCAAGGAGGTCTCGTAGAAAGTGGAATTTCTTCTCAGTGAGTCTTTGTGAAGATGTTTGCAATCTATTCAGAAGAGGGACAATACTACAGGTCAATGATCCCACCATTTATTGAAGTACATTGATGTAGTGCATGTGGATCTCAATATGTTTTATTCTCTGCGACTACACTAGATCTTGACAAAACATTAGTTTTCTCTGATTATTGCACCATATGATAGTCAGGTGATGAAAAAAGATACCAATATCTATAAGGAAATGTTGTATCCAAATGGCCTAAGTTGTGATGTTGATCGTACCTCTGTACTTGGCCTCTACTGATGATAATTCAATTGCTTATTACTTTTTACTAGACCAACAAATGGGTATGGATCACAAATTGAGTACATATCCTAAAGTGGACTTGCAATCTGTTTTATCTCCAACCCAATCTGAATAAGTGTAGTTGATGATATCCATTATACAACTTGTTGCATAATGAATACCATGACTGGTGTTAGCTTTGACATATCTAAGGATGGACTCCAATGCAACTCATGTGGTTCTTGCATGTATATGAACCACTCTCACTTCATATGAGATATCTATATGGGAGTGAGTGAGATAAAGGAGACTCCCCACCAACTAACGATACTTGGCGCAATCGACCAATGGTGCATCTCCTCCATCCTCGAGTTTTACCCTGGACAAGAAAGGTATGTTTGTTAGCTTGCATTTATCCTCGTGAAATTTGAACAAGAGATCTATGGAATATTTTTACTAAGCCACCCTGATCCCTGAATCAACTTGGTTGATTTCAAGACCAAGGAAGTAGTGCAGTAGATCCATGTCAATTATGGAAAAATTATCATGCAAAGATGGTTTGACTACAACATTACATGTGATTAATAGATCATCTACATATATCACTATAATCAACAGAGAGTCAAAATTTCTTAGCATATAAATATTTTGATCATATTTACAACAAATTAAATTTTGAGAGAGTAAGTAAGAATCCATTTTAGCATACCACTCTCTAGGTGTCTGCTTGAGGCCATAAAGTGATTTCTTGAGTCTCCAAACTAGAGATAGATTATGTATGTACCCTTGCAGTTTCTCCATGTATATTTCCTCGTTGAGATCACCATGAAGAAATGAATTGTTCACATCCATGAGGTGAACCTCCCACTTCATTGTTGTTGCAATAAAAAGAGCCAACCAAATGGAATCTATTTTGGCCACTGGAGAAAACGTTTCATCATAATCGATCCCATGAACTTATTGAAATCCTTTGGCCAACAACCTTTCTTTTTATCTACTCACAAGTCCATTTTCTAATTTTGTCATCTTGTATACCCATTTGCATTTGGAAATATTTTGATCTAATGGAAGCGAAACCAAGTCTCAAGTTTGGTTCTCAATGAAGGAGTTGTGCTCCTCATTTATGGTTTATTCCCTATAAGGATTACCTTCAACCTATGCATAGGTCTGATGGTTTGATGCTACAACCATCTATAAATGCATGTAAATTACTATTTCTATGTTCATGAGTGCATGAGGAGCTTCCTCAAATTGGGATCTTGTCCTCCTCGGATTCGCAGAACCACCTACAAGAGTCACTGCTACCTGTAGGGTGGACTGTTCCCATTTGGGTCTTGAATCTATATCTTCACATGCATGCTCATGATATTCCAAATCAGAATTGGAAATTGAATATGAACTCTAATCTAAGTGACAGGATGCATCATCTCTGATATCATCTACAAGATGACACATAAGTTTCTGCATGTCGTTTTTGATATGCATGTAGGGGAATTTCTTGAAACCAAAAACTCCTTTCAACGATCAACTTGTCTATTGAAGGATATATCAGTTTGTATCCCTTTACACCTTCGAGATAGCCCAAAAACATGCATTTTTTTATTTGAGGCTCCAAATCCTTCCTCTTTTATGAAGGTATGTGGTTCCATGTGCGAGATCCAAAGATGTAGAAGTGTGTGACTTCTGGCTTCATGTCAATATAGGATTCATAATGTGTCGTTCCTTTCACATATTTGTGAGGAGATATGTTTTGTATGTGCATGACACTGCTTATTTCTTTAGTCCAAAATTTAGAGGGAAGGGACTTTAAATGCAACATGCAACTTGCCATCTCTTTCAGAGACCAGTTGTTCCTTACATCTACCCATTTTTGTTGTGGAGTGTATGGAACTGTGTGCTCAAATGAATACCTACTTCATCACAAATATGTTGTACATCCTTGTTTATGTATTCCCCTTACTATGCGTGTGGAGGATATTTATCATCTTCCCAGAATACTTCTTTGCATGTGCTTTGAAATCCTTGAGATGCTCAAACACTTCGAATTTTTTCCTGAGAAAATACACCCATGTGTGCCTCGAGCAATCATCAATAAAATTCATCACACATTTTTCCTTTCTTATGGAAAGGTGAGAGAGATACCCCATGATATCACTGTGAACAAGATCCAAGGGAGAGGAGTTCCTACATGCCTTCCCTTTCTCAAATTTCTCTTATAGATGTTTTCTAAGGACATAACATTGACAAACTCCATCTAAACATTGTATGTCCGACAAGCCTTTCACCATCCCTTATTGTTGAGATACTACATGTACTTGAAGATTGAGTGGCCAAATCGTTCGTGCCAAAGTCTACTATCATCATTAGAATGATTTAGTAGCAATGTGGAACATGATTTAACAACAAATTTAAAGAATGTGTACAATTTAGATTGATGATTTACCTCACCAACAACAATTTCAGAGTTATCTTCCATCTCAAATATGGTCACAAAATTTGGGGCGAATTCAACCTCTATATCGTTCATGTATGTGTGCTTTGGTAAATAGAGAGTATATTTTCAGAGATTTTTGGAATTTGAAAGATATTATTGAAACTTCCATTTTCGAGATCCACTCTCCCTTTTGTAGAGACTTCTACTAGAGAGTTATCTCTCATAGAAAGGGAGGATTCATGCATGATTTTAAAGATGAAATGACATCCTTTTTGGTTTTCCTGTGATGTGATTCTCTTGAATCAATGATCCATGCATCTGGAGAAGAATTGATTTCAATCAAAGCATGCACACTACCTCGATTTTCTAGTGCATTTTTTCCAGTTTTCTTTTTGGCATTCTCAGGAATGCACTTCCCTATATTTTTATATTGGAATGTTTGCACCATGAGGTCAATGGTTTTATCCATGCAATATGATTCATAATTATAACCATGATTACAATAATTTCACTTTGATTTTCTTTTTTTTCCCTTTCCCTCTTTTGAGCTTGAAGCTTCCTCAAAGGGTTTGAAGTTGTCTCCTTTTATTTGATCATGAAACTCATTTCCTTTTCCTCTCTATTTTGATTTGGAGGTGCCCTTGATGCTTTTATGTATTTCAAGTGCAAGCACTTTGGATTTCTTGAGAACTCCCATATTTATGAGTTTGTCTTTCTCATGAATGAGGGATTCTATGAGTGCATCTAGTGAAGGGATTTTCTATGTTGCACCCATCATAAGATTTGTAGTGTGAAACGTAGAGATGAATACCGAGTACTCTAGACACAACTTCGAAAGAATGGAAAGGATTAGCATATCTCCTTCCATTGATTTATCTATTCCACATCCTTTGAGTTGAAGTAGCAAGGCTTTGAACCTTGTGAAGAAGTCTTGAAGATTCTTATAATTTCTCAGATTAATGAGATCAATTCGTTCTTTATAATATGACCATGCATTTCATCTTTGTTTTTGAAGAGGCCCTCCAGAATAGTCCAAACATTGTTTGGAGTTGTAGATGATTCAACATGGAATAATAATTAAGGAGAAAAGACAAGTAGAGAATTCCAAAAGCTTCGTCCATTCGGTTGAAATATTTGTTTTTTTCAATGGAAGATGTGGGTTTTKTTTTTGTTTCCATGGTTATTGGATATAAGTCTATGCTTTCGAGTTGAAGTAGAATACTTGAMTTCCAATTGAAGTAGTTGTGTGGCATATGAATCGTTGACGATGAAAATCCCATTCTTTGTGTTTTCTTCAATATTCTAAACCTGCAATAGATAATTTGTGTGCCTTCTTCCTAGAAMTTGTGGGATTTGATACCATGTGAAATTTCTTTCAAAGMTACATAGATAATCTAGTTAGTAACAATGAACTCAAAACTTGCAAAGTTGAGAGAAGAAGAGAAGAATTGGAGAGAAATAATGAAAGAATTGTATTCCAAAAATTAGAGAATGAAAAATTACATATGATATACTCTACATGGTTGAACTAATGTGCCATAGTAGTGATCTAGAGAGATCTAGACATACAATGAAATAAAATGAAGTGAACTTCCACCTAGTCCTAGTTAATTGACCATGCAGTCATGAGTTAACTAGCTTGCACAAGTGGAGTGGAGAGAATCTCATGCATGCAGATGTGTAGAACTCTTCTATCCTCATGCATGTGAAGTTCTCCCTCTTGTTGATGATTCCAAGGTGAGCATGCAACACTTGGTGATAATTCCAAGGTTTCCATGCGATACTTGACTCCACTAGTCTAATTGAAGTACAACTGAGTAATGACCGAAGAGGATGTGGTTCCCTCAGCTAGGGAAGAATATTCTCATCTAGGGGAGAATATATCAGACCAAGGGATGCCCTCAACATAGACTAATGAACATAGGAAAATAAATACTAGGTGGGTGTATAATATCTCCAATAGGTTAATGATAGAGGATGTCATATAAAATTGGGATACGTTTAATTATAATAAATGGAATCTCCATCGGAATCCACCATAGATCAACTTGATTATAATTATGAAGAAATTCATAAGCCACATGCATTTATTGTTCAAGATAATTGGGAGATTACATCTCTATTATATTGTAGTGACCTCATACTTGTAAGTGAATATGACATGTTGGGTTTAAGAGATTTTGAAGTAATCATTGATTGCAATTCTTCCCTCTTTTCATGAGACTTAATCTAGAGAAACACATTTTCTTATAGAGTGTTGGCAATAAAAAAAAAATTATTCCCAATGGAAAATGATACTCGTTTCCTTATTCTAATTCAATTGACAAAAAAATAATTATTTTTTAAATTATAGTTCATTGTGACATTGATCCATTCTATATGATAATCCCAAGGATTGCATATACATGAAATAATTCATATATGATTGAAGCAATTGAATAAGCACACTAATCATGTCTGGGAAAAATCCCTTTGCTTCTACTTGCAGCTATTGGAGTTGTTGAATTCAATATTTCTACTTCAACACTACACTCTACACTTGATATTCAAATAAAATTTATGAGAACATTATAAGGTAAAACATATCAAATACATTTTAGTAGATGAGATAAATATTGTCATAAATACTTCTAATGTAGATTGATGATAGACCATGCCAAGCATTTCTTCTTGATGAGTCTACCTTTACATTCAAAGGAAGATCGATTCTACTAGATGAGATCAATATTGTGAGATAAATACTTCTAATAAAGATTAATGATAAACCATGCCAAACATTTCTTCATCAGCCTACCTTTCCATTCAATTCTACTAGATAAGATGAATTTCATTAAACAAATACTTATTATGCAGATTAATGATAGACTATGATAGGCTCCGGGATTAGTCTACCTTTCTATGGAATATTTGGAGTAACATTCTTAATATTATAGTTCCTGTATTATAAATCATATATTGCAATTAATTTATCAACAAATCTTTATAATGATTTGCTAATAAATATATAAATATTAAGAATGCAATTATAAAGATTTATTATAGGAATGATAAATATTTCTATTAATTTTTTATGACTAAGCATTATTATTCTTGAATTTATTAATTATTTTTTATATGTCAAACTTATTACAGTAATTCTCAACCCAAAAAAAACCTTTAAATCTTCTAAGATTTTCCATGATTTATTTATGAAAACTAAATTAAAAGTCTTATTAAAATTAACTTAACAATAAATGAGATTGATTTTATTATTTGAACATTGCTTTGTAATAATCTCAAGAATAATTAAGTGACTCAATGGCATGTGGACTTTAGCCCTTTTGCCCCTAACTTTATAATCATAAGCTAATCCAGTTTTCTAAAATAAGAAAGGAGCCTCCAATTTTTATGATTTCCTAATAACTTTGGATATCCTTAAATCTTCCTTTTCTTAAATTCTTAGCCCCAAACTAAATGTCATCCAAAGTAAAATAATCTTACTGTGTAATAAGAGTTTTAATGTTGTTTAGGAGATCCATAAATATTTATAAGTTACTAATTCTAATCACACATAATAATATCATTATTTTCTTTACAATTTAGAGCTTTAAAGTCTGTCATATGATGAGTTAATTATTTGAATTTTCATTTTAGCAGGAAGTTTAAAATATATATATATATAAAATACTTATTATATTCATATAAGTTAAAAGTTTTGTTGTAAAATTATGAAAAAAATTCTCAATATTGAACTCTTTTCTAAATCCATAACACAAATTGGATTTGCTTTTCCATCTTTTCATTATTGAAAATGTATTCCGAAAGGGCAATGTTTGAAGTTAAGATGAACCTTATTTTTTTTTGTATGTCTGAAAATTCTATTGTACAATTGCAATTCTTTACCTGTAATTTATGTGCATTTTTTCTTGCTTTTGAAAGTGTTTGGATAGTATATTGAATTTCAAGTCTGCTTTGGCCATAAATTATAAGTTTTTAACACAACTCAAATCAGTTCTCAGCAAAGATTTATGGTATTTTGCAGTTGCCAAGTTAATGTCCATGCCATGCCATTCTTCATGGCTTGAATCACTCTTCTGTGAGGTTTTGAACAAACGATGATGGTTTATTGATATGGATTTTGGGATTCATTGCGTTTGGAAACATTGTGTGACAAACAAAATAGGCTGAATTCAGATATGCAAGAGAGATGTTTTCTCTGGCCAATCTGAATTTATCCTATTTTCTTTGTCCTAACGATGGATTGCCTATCGCAGATCCGAAATATAGACAAAATGTGTTTGAATTCAGATCTATAAGAGAAATATTTTCTTTGTCAGTCTGAATTCATGCTATTTTATTTGTGAATTCATACTAATTTCTTTGACCCAATGATGAACTGCCTATCGCAAATCGGAAACATAGACAAAATGTTTCCAAACACAGTAAATCTAGAAATCTATACCAACAAAAGGATGAATACCCTCATGCAGAGTAATTATATTATTAATTCCAAACCAGCTTAAAACTTTAACCAAACAGATAATTCTAATGCGAAAAATGTAATCAGGCAAGTTATGAGAAATAACAATTTGAACGAATAGCTACACTGGCATAGCTTACATAGACTGCTTCTAGTATAGATGGCCATTAACAGAGAGAAATGATTAAAAGAATTGAGTAAATACAATACAATTCCCGTGTTCACGCGACGAGCCTGGCAGTTTTAGGAGAGGGATCCTGGCAGGCCTGGACTTGTATGCCCAAAGACTTGTACATCTCAATAACCACCTTCGTATTGAAATCTTGCACTGCCATCCTCCGTGCAGGCTTTAACCTAATCGTGCGGGCGAAACCCATCACCATATCGAGATATGCGTCTTTGATTCTCGTTACCCATGACTTTGCAGCCGATCGAACAACTCCGAGCCTCAGCCTGGGTACCGCCTTCAGCTTCCAAACCAGCAATATGCCTTTACCATTACGCAGGGCCACCTTGGCTATTCGCATGCAGTTTGATCTTCGTCCTCGTCCATGGAGATATGTGTATCTTCTCAGACTCTCCATTAATCTCTTCTCCCACATAATTCTGCTGTGAGTTGCCATGCTATTATCATCCCAATATCCCACTCTCCACTACGCGACACAACACCAATCTATTATAACCAGCAGCTTTGTCAACTTTAGGTTTTAGGAAAGTGGAGATTTTGCTTTCCATTTTTAAGGAGCTTGTTAGAATTAGTTGAATATGCGAATTCTCTCTAATTAATTGACTTCTATTTTTTAATGTGTTGTTGAGATATTTTCTGAACAAGTTGTTAAGTTGTTTGAAGATAGTATCTCTATCTTTAACCAAAATTTATTGTATTTATGAATGAATAATTATTGATTTACTCAATGTATTTTTTTAAATTTATTGATAAGCTTTAAATGCGCATTATTATTATTTTACACTTTTAAGAATAGTATATACATTACTTATATAAACATTATATTTTTTTAGTGGATACTTCATTTATTATTGAAAAACAAAAAATAGTTTTGAAAAATATTTAAAAAATAAAAGTTAACATGCAAAATTTTTACATAAAATTGAGGATAAAGTCTTAGTTAAATTATTGGGGAATAAAAGAAGATATTATATTTTAGAATAAGGATAATATTAAAAATATTATTACATAAAAAAATTTAAGGAGAAAATGTGGTGCTATAAAAAGTTAGAGGGAACAAATAAAAGAAAGATGTTATATGAAGGTAATCAACCTTAATCTAGAAGATCAAAATTGTATTTATGTTTTGACAAGTGTAAAGAAGAAAATAAACATTGCTAAAATAAGAACTAATTCTCATGAGTTGCATAGTGAAATTGGGTGTTGGTCAAGTCCCAAAACACCCAGTATGGGAGAGAAATCCAAGTAACATAACACACCAAAATAATAGTAAAAAATCCATAAAACAATAAATTAATATTAAATTATAATAAAATAATAAAAAACATTAAAATATATATAAATAAAAAAACACATCTAAACAACAAACAACAAATGAACACCCCTGGATGGGGTGTTTATGAGAAAATGACGTGCACAATTCTTGAGGAGGCCACTTGGCCAGGCTACACGCCACTTGGCGGTCGTCCTACTCTGTCACCCCACTCTAGTCACCTCAAGGGTTTAAACAGCCTACCGCCACCCTCGACTCTCCATTTGCATCCCACATACCACACGAACTGGAAGCTCTACGGCATGAGTGTCTTCATGGCGCCGTGCCGACGGCTCCCTCAGTCACTTCCGCTCCAAACTATCTCGCCTGCTCCTAAAGACGAGATGTGGTGTTCTTTTCCTCATTTGTCCCCTCACAATTCGCAGAGCCTCACCTCCTTGGTTCACCCTTTCCTCTATTTTTCGACCAGGTTCTGGTGCGACCTCCCTTTGATCTCGAAGTTGCAGTGGTGCTCCCCCTTTCCAGGCCCTTCGACCATCAAAGTCTTCCCCTCCAAGGAGTCGCTAGCTCTAGTCATGCCCCAAATCAGAGGCAAGGAAAAACGAGGAGCAACCTGGTATGAGGCTCGGGGAAGGAAGTCGCCCATCCCAGACTCTCCCATTGAAGCTATTATCCCCCCTCTTGTAGTCTATTTCCACCCCCCTGAAGCGGTTTCCCTCCCCGTCTTGGCTCCTGTAGTTGTGCTTGCACAATCCCAGCCACCCTGCGACCCCACCCCTGACCTCTCCCCTCTATTGAACCCCTATGACTATAGGTTCGAGTGGTTTGATGAGCACCCTTGGATGGGGTGTTTCCGAGAAAATGACGTGCACAATTCTTGAGGAGGCCACTTGGCCAGGCTACACGCCACTTGGCGGCCGTCCTACTCTGTCACCCCACTCTAGTCACCTCAAGGGTTTAAACAGCCTGCTGTCACCCTCCACTCTCCATTCACATCCCACATACCACACGAACTAGAAGCTTTGCGGCATGAGTGTCTTCATGGCCCCGTGCAGAGGGCTCCCTCGGTCACCTCCACTCCAGACTGTCTCACCTGCTCCTAAAGACAAGATGTGGTATTTTTTTCCTCATTTGTCCCCTCATAATTCGTAAAGCCTCACCTCCCTGGTTCACCCTTTCCTCTATTTTTTGACCAGGTTTTGGTGCGACCTCCCTTTGATATCGAAGTTACAGTGGTGGTCCCCCTTTCTAGGCCCTTCGACCATCAGAGTCTTCCCCTCTAAGGAGCCGCTAGCTCTCGTCATGCCCCGAATCAGAGGCAAGGAAAAACGAGGAGCAACCTGGTATGAGGCTCGGGGAAGGAAGTTTCCCATCCCAGACTCTCCCATTGAGGATGCTATACCCCCTCCTGTAGTCGATTTCCACCCCCCTTAAGTGGTTTTCGCCCCGTCTTGGCTCCTGTAGTTGTGCTTGCACAATCCCAACCACCTTGCGACCCCGCCCCTGACCTCTCCCCTCTATCAAACCCCTACGGCTATAGGGTCGAGTGGTTTGATCTACTTGGAAACTCGTTAGGCTTCGCACCACCTCCCCCCTCCCCCCCTCGACGTACCACTTTTCCGCCCTCCCCTCCCTGTCGCCCCCCTGCCACCTCAGGTCCCACCTTCTCTCCTCCCCCCTGAGGTCCTCCTCTGATTCTTCGCTCTCCACCCACCCTCGACCTTATTGTGATAGGTGCGACAATCGAATCGCGATCATGGCTACTTTGAGTAACATAAAAAAATACCTAGAGGAGATCAAACTGGCCATGCTCGATATTCAGAACAGGGACATTGACCGCTGGAGCAGAGTGGACACCCTGATGGCCTTCCTTCAAGATCTTCGACAGGCCATAGCGGACCGTGACAAAGGGAAAGCAAATGCGCGCCAAGTCTATGCTGGGTTGTGGCTCGAACCAGGTTTCTAATGTTTTCTATTCTTAGGCTCAATTCTCCTGTCTATGCAATTTTTTCACAGTTGTCAGCATTCGGCCCTGCGTGGCTAAGTAATTTTGCTCACCTTTTTTTTTGCATGACACATTTCCTTCTTGGACATTTGGCAACAGTGGTTTCCCAGATGGGCACCGTTGCCACCTAGGATCTTGGACACTTGGCAGTGGTGATTTCCCAAAAGGGTGTCGCTGTCATGTAAGTAATTTCTCCACAGACAGTTGTATATTTTGACAGGAATTAATACAAACCCTAACTTACAAAAAAAAACAAAACAAACAACAAATGAACTTAATTAATCAATCCACTTAATAATCAAAACAAGTATATAGTACCAAAAAACCAAATCTAATAACTTATGCAACAAATAATCCTAGAAGTTTTGATATGTGAAGAGAAATCTCTGATCTGTGAATAACATCGGAGGAACCCAAGGAGAAAAGGAGCGTGTATAAGTAATTTATGTTTTCTCATTACATAATTCGTTGCATGGAATTTAAAATATATGTATGGGAAATTTATAATATTTAGGTAATAAGTAGTTGTAGTAATACATTGACCATATGTAAATATTGCATATAAATTTGAATTGAAAAACAATTTTGTTTTAAAAAAATAAATTAGAAACAATAAAAAAAGTTATTATATAATATATAAAAATATTTGAAAGTGGTTTAAAGAATTTGGAGAAAATGAATATTTGTTTTAAAACCAACATAGATTTATTTTAATCTCGGATTTACTAAGTCTCAAGAGGGATCAAATCTCTCTAGGTGCAAACCTTTAACATTTCCTAAGTTTTGCACTCTAAAAAAAGGTTTTCATCTTTAGAGATTGAATCATTTTTTACCCTTAATAGATCAAGGGTTAAGATAAATCTATGATGGTAAAATATGAAAAACAAATCCACTTGTAATTAAAAATAATTAAAAATATAAATTAATTTAATAATTAATGTGAAAAAAGATGCAATATCAAATTTAATCAATAATACAATAAAATCAAATCAAATTTAATTAATAATAAAATAAAATAAAAATCTAGTTAATAATACCATAAATTAAAAACATATGAATAAATGGATTATAAAGTATTAAAAATAATAAGATAAGAATGAATTATGAAGTATTAAAAATAATAAGACCAAATCTATGAGAGAATAGGACAATTTTCATAAAAGACTTATAACTAGATGAGAGATAAAAGGAATGGTTCAAACTCTATTTGAAATAATAATAAAATATTAAAATATAATATATTAAAATAAAAAACTAAATTATAAATAATGGTTTTTAAAAGTAAAGTTATGAATATATATATAATGTATAAGAATAAGTAGGGGCGATGGCGGGCGATTGCAGGGATTTGAATCGGCATTTCACTGAGACTTTGGCGCCCAACTCTGATGAGTCTACACTCTGGACCTTATCGTGACAGTATCGCTCCAAAGGCTGCCGGCACATTTCTTTCAGTTGGTGGCTTTACCTTTGAACTCTAGTTTTGTTTTCTTTTCCCTACCTTTGAAGCTCCTATGGAACCCGCTGAACTCGGGATCATCTCCTACTCAAGGATCGACGACTAACTACTCGGCTTAGCTTTTTACTCATCCTTTTCCCACTGTGCTCGATCCTTGGACCCTGACTGGAGCTTCCCTTATTTTATAGATACGACTATCAGACTGTCTGCCACTGTGCGTCCTTGTCGCCTTGCTCTTTGTCTCTCTGCATCTGACAGAGACTGATCCCCGGTGACCTCCTTGTTTTTTGTCTGTTCTCCCTACCTCAGCCTCCTCCATTTTACTGTGCAGTGGGCCGGTGTGGTCCCTTTGACTTTTCCTTATGGCTTCCCTGACCGATACTCCCTCACTTCCCGCCGATGATCTCTTTTGGAACCAGGAGGGTTTATTCGACAAAATAGATTCCTTGATACACGATGCTCCGACCCTTCCCTCCAAGATTTTTTCAAACTCTGCCTTCCCCCCCCAAGGGGCCCTCTTCTAGCAAAGGTCTCTTAGCGTCCTTACTGTGTGACCCTTCGAGAGAGCCACTAATCTCTGACAGGTCTCCTACACTTAACAGACCGTCCCGTCTGGTGCTACATCAAGATCCTCTTCCCCATCCAAAATCTCCCTCGGGACGTAAGGTCTGGAAAGCAAACACTAAACTTAGACTTTTAGTTCTGGGCGACGGAGTGGGTTTGGAAACCCTGTGTAAAATTTCCACCTTCTCTCTGGTCGGACGTATCTCTTATAAAAGTCTGAGCCCTCCCCCTTTGGAGGTTTGGATCAAGCATAACTGGTTTCCGCTTCTTGGCTATGTCCCGGATGTACACTTTCTCAAAAAAGGATGGCTTTGTTTCACCTGTAGATCACCTAAGGACACCTCACTAATCCTTTCTTCCTCTTGGGTCTTCGGGGGCAGCAGCTTGATGCTCAAACGTTGGAGCATGGATTTCAACTTGAACAAAGATTTTTTCCTGCTAAGGCATCTATGGGTGTTGCTCCCAGGTCTCCCACTCCACTTCTGGAATGAGGAAGCCTTCAGAGAAATCGGGAACTCTTTGGGGAAGACGATTTGTCTGGACTCTCCATCTTGCTCGGGTTCCACGAGATTTTTGGGCAGGGTGCTGGTCGAGATTGACATTTCTACTGGTCTGCCTACCACTCTCGAGATTGAATGGCGTGGGAGGAAGATTCATCAGTAGCTAGACTACCTTGGAATTCCTTTCAGATGCAATCGATGTCGTGAGACTGGACACCTTCGCCGTTCGTGCCCAGGTAAGCCTGCTATTACTCTCTTGGATGAATCGGATGACTTGTATCTCAATCCTCCAGCCTATCAGTCGGTTGATCCTTCCCTTGACTTCTTAGAGGTTCCCCCTGAAAATAGCTCGTTGTCTTGCCATGAACAGTCAGATTCCCTGACTAAATTAGCACATCTTTGCCCTACACTCTACACCTCACTCTCGGAAACTGAAAAACTTTTTGTAAAAGATTTTGATTGGCTAGTCCCTTCCACACTGTCCAAGCCTCTCACCTCCGAAGACAAGCAACCCTTGACTCACCCCCTCGACAGTTCATCTCCCTCCATCCCGAGATCTTCCCCCTTTCCACCTGCATCCCCTATCCCCTCTCCTTTTCTATCCTCACAAGATTCTCTCCCTCACTCGCATGTTGTTCCTGCTGACCCTTCTCATCCCCCTGGATATAACCAGCCTGTTGAGGACGATGTTGCTCTCTTGGAAGCGCTGAGTCCTTCCCTCACAGGTCGATTTAATCCGGACTCCTCCTCACTAATTCCCTTATTCCGTGGCAAAGAGATCATAACTTCTTCCTTTGAAGCAGGTACGTCCACCTTTCAGTCCTCTTCTAAATTCTTCACTTGGTCCCATGGCATTGGAATAGAGCTCTCCCCTCTCCAGACGAGGAGCGCTAGAAAAAAGAAGGATGGTTTGACTGTTCAACATACTGTCTCGGAAGTCAGTTCACAAGATGGAAAGGCCCTTAAAGCACTAAAGGCCATTGCACGCTCTAAGTAATGATAGTGCTCTCACTGAATATACGAGGGATCCGGGGCACCCTCAAGGCTGCTTCCTTCCAACACTTACTGGAGAAAACTAAACCAGATGTCATCTTCCTACAAGAAACTCTTACAGCTGATCACTCTGCCAGAGAATTCCTTTACCGCTTCCAACCTCAGTGGGTCACAGCCGCATTAAGCTCCATTGGCAACTTTGGAGGCATGATGGTGGCATGGGATCCAGCCCTATTCAAATTTATGTCCTTCTTAACATGTGGTGGTATTTTGTGTATTGGAAACATTTTTGCTACAAACCAGGACCTGGCGCTCTTAAATGTATACGGCCCGTTCCAGGAAAAAACACCTTTCTGGACTCATCTCGCTAGCAGTGGTATTCTCTCCCTCCCCAATCTCATCCTGGGAGGCGACCTCAACATCACGCTCTCCTCGGATGAACATTGGGTCATGGCTCCTTCTCCATCTTTTGACAACTTCCTCTATCAAGACCTCTTCAAGACTTTCAATCTTATTGATATTCTTCCCATCAACCCCGTCCCTACCTGGCACAATGGGTGTTGTGGCTCGGAGGTCGTTTCTAGAAGGTTGGACCGGTTCCTTGTTTCCGAATCCTTCTTCACTTCCTTCGCCTATCCTTCATCAGGTCCTGCTCTTCCTTTCTTCTTTGATCATACGCCCATCCTTCTCACTTTAAATCTCACTGTCTGTCTCAAACCCTTCCCCTTTAAATATAATCAACATTGGGTGGATTCCACAGCCTACTCTGCCCTGGTTTTTAACGTTTGGAATGATCTGCATTTCCTGCGGGATCCAAATCCTCAATCGAGACTCATCTGGAAATTATCGATCCTCAAAGCACACACTAAATTATGGTCTAAACAGAAAAAGGATGAGGAGGCGATTGCATTAAACAAGCTGGAACTTAAGATCATGTATCACTTCAAAAATTCCACTACAGCGGCCCTGTCACCGGAAGAAGAGACATCCCTTAAAGCTTTGGAACACAATAGAAATTCCATTCTACTGGAAGAAGAAAAATGTTGGCGGCTTAGAAGTCAGGCTACCTGGCTTAAATGGGGTGATTCTAACACCAAGTTTTTTCACAAAGTGGCGAACACCAACAGAAATAAAAATCTCATCTGGTCGATGGAACATGACATGGAGGGGACCATACGCGGACAGGAGGCGCTCAAACATGCAGCGACCTCTCACTTTGAACGACACTACAAATCCATCGGAGAGTCCAACTTGCCGGCGCAAATTTCAACAGCCAATCTCTTCACCAGCTTTGTCTCTGAAAATGAAGCTGCGGATCTATACAAACCAGTCACCATGTCAGAGATTAAGCATATCCTTTCTATCCTTAGAAAAGAAAAAAGTCTGGGTCCCAACGGATGGACGTCCGAATTTTTCCTCTATTTTTTTGATCTCGTTGGACTGGATCTACTATCGATGGTTGAGGATGTGCACAAGAAAGGTAAAATTTCCAGTAGTCTCAACTCCACATTTCTGGTTTTAATCCCAAAAAAAGACCACCCCTCTTCCTTCAATGATTTTAGGCCGATTTCCCTCTGTAATCTGGTTTACAAGCTCATTTCTAAAGTCATCTCCACTCGATTAAAGCCTGTCCTAGAAAGGAATCTCTCGCCTGAACAACACGATTTTCTTAAGGGACGAAGGATCCATGATGCCATTGGGGTGGCTCATGAGTGCTTACACAACATTTCTCATAAAAAACAAAAAGCACTAGTCATGAAAATCGATCTCAAAAAGGCCTTTGATAGTATCGACTGGAACCTTCTTAGACTTATCCTCCTCTCGGTCGGTTTTGGGTTTCATTTTACGAACTGGATTACGACCTGTGTCACAAGTGCTAATCTCTCTGTCCTCATTAATTTGGAAGCGTCCCGTTTCTTCAAATGTGAAAGGGGTCTCCGACAGGGATGCCCCCTGTCCCCATACCTTTTTATCCTTATTTTGGAAGGGCTGAGTCTTCTTCTCTCGAAAATTGTCACCGAGCACCGCTTCATTGGTATCAAGATTTCAAATTTCCTCAAGATTGTCCACCTTATGTTTGTGGACGATATCCTATTGTTCTCCAAAGCTGATTTATCGGAATGGACAGCTCTTTTGGACACCTTACAACACTTTTTCACAGCTTCCGGACTGTCCATCAATTCCACCAAGACTACAGTCCATTATTGGGGACTATCAGAGACGGATTTATCTTCTCTTCAAGGAACCTTTCCCGGCACCTTTTTGGACCTTTCCTTGGGTTTGATATATCTGGGTTACAATCTCAAATTCGGAGCTTCCGCGGCCTCCGACTGGACTTGGCTGGTGTCCACATTTGAACGGAAGATAGGTCTCTGGTTCTACAAATGGTTGTCCCTTGGGGGACGTCTCATCCTGGTTAATTCGGTATTGCAAAGTCTGGCTGTATACTGGATGTTTTTGGAAAGGATTCCTGCTAAAATTCTGCATTTGCTCCGTAAACTTTCTTTTAAATTTCTTTGGAGTGACTACGCAGGTAATCGACATTTTCAACTTTGCAAGTGGCAGACCCTCACTAGGCCAAAGCGGGAAGGTGGATGGGGATTAAAACATCTCTTCATTTTCAACAAGGCACTATTGGCTTGCTCTTTCTGGAGAGCGATTTCCACTGATAATCTCTGGCATCGGGTTATCAAGGCTAAATACCTTGGTTCTAAACCTCTCTCCCTTTGGCTTCGACAAACACAACTTTTTCAGAGCTGGTCATCACCCTTTTGGAAGGGACTGGTATCATCTTCACAGGTAATCCTGCACTGGATTCGTTGGTGTCCAGGCTCGGGTAAAGAAATTAAATTGGGCAGGGATAAACTCATCGACCTTGATGACCTCTCAATTCTTTCCTTGCAACTCAGGTCTAGTTTGATGTCACTGAACATTCATTCTCTTGCACATTTAAAGATAGAGACTATTGTATTTCCCCTTCCATATCGTTGGCTTCATAGCAGCGATTTGGCCCTCAGCGGATCCTCTGCATTGGAACTTGATACCTTCATGGCTGCTCTCAAATGCTCTGGCCTTTCTCTCACAGAATCCCGAGATACTCTCACCTGGGTAGGGGGCGATGGGTCGGGTTATGTTACTGCTAAGAATGTGTATTCAACCCTCCTAGCAGACAGGGAGACCGATGCCCAGCCATTATGGCTCACTCGGATTTGGTCCTGGCAGCTCCCTTTAAAATACAAACTTTTTCTTTGGCTCGAGGCTTGCGATAAACTCCTCACCTGGGAGATGCTACAAAGAAAAGGAAGACAAGGTCCTGGGTTTTGTGTTCTGTGCAGAGCAGCCTCGGAAAATATCCACCACCTATTTATACATTGCACTTTTGCCCAAAAAGTTTGGCTGCACATCTTACAACATTTTTCACTGCCTGTTCATTGGACTGGTGCTACTTTTACGGAGTGTTTCGCCTCCTGGACCTTTGACATGGCTGCGCCCCCTTCTTTGGCAGTATATGTCAGCTGGCATATATGGATAGAGCAAAATAAGTCACTCTTTGAGGACACTTCCCCTTCCTTTCAGACTGTCTGCTATAGAATTCTTTCCACCTTCCACTGGCAGCAGTCCTTTATCAAGCCTATCCTTTACAAAACAGTCGATTTCTCTTTGATGACAGGACACTCTGTGGCATTTTTTGACGGAGCGGCCAATTCTACAGGCTTATGTTGTGGTGCGGGAGGCATATTCAAGACACACCCGGAGAGAATGACCATTTGGTATCTTTGTTGTGGCAGGGGTTCAAATACAAAGGCCGAGCTACTTGGCCTTTGGGCGACTCTTCTGCTTGCTTCCAAGTGGTCCCTAGATCACTTACAGGTCTTTGGCGATTCCAAAGTCATCATTGATTGGATTAATCGCAAGTGTGATCTCCATTCGAGCCATGTGGAAGGTTGGAAACATAAAACTCAATTGATGGCTCACTCCTTCTCTGACATCACTTTCCGCCACTTCCCCAGATCATACGATTCGGAAGCGGATGCTCTCTCCAAGAGAGCTCTCAGTCAGGTGGTCGGAAGACTCTCCATTTTTCACTGTGATAGAGGCCAGGAGAGCCCGACCTCCTATCTCAACCTCTTTGAATTTTAACCTGGCTCTCTGCTCAGGCTCGCATTGTGTGCCTAATTATCCACTTGCTCCTAATGCTATCCTGGGGATGGTGGATAGGCATTGGCTGTGGGGTCATCTGCTGCCCTGGACGATCATAGGTTTGATGATCGTTGCGCTTACAATCATCACAGTGTGGTCACAGGAATGCTCATGCTAGCTCCTTTTTGGGTCCACTCTCACCGATGGCAGGAGGATGGTGGATGGCGTCTCCTATTTTGATTCGCATTCTCCTCTTTGGGTCGATTACAGATCTCTCTGTATAGCATGTCGTCTGGGATTGAAAATGGTTCATTCATTGTTTCCGGGCAGAACCTCTCCTCCTTTGTCTATTCCTGCACTGATTGGTTTTTCACTTCATTTGGACTGATTATCTGGCATCTGAGTTGTAAATGATTTTATACTCTTTATAAAATTGAGCTAATTTCTCATGGAAAAAAAAAAGAATAAGTTAAACAATATGGAAGACAAGAGGCTTCCTAAAATTGCTTAAAAATAAATAAAAATAAGCATTGCTAAGATAAGAACAAATTCTCATGGGCTCCATAGTGGGGCATTGGTCAATTCCTAAAATGTCATGGGATGAAAGAGTGTCACCTTTGTGACACTAAGAAGTTTTAAGATGAAAAACACTTTCTCTTAGATTGTCCCGCATATACCCAAATTAGATCTCATTTTCAAAATATTTGTCACACTACCAACCTTCCTAACCTCTTAACTCAACAAAACTATGGTGATCTTGGAAAGATTGTCTTAATGATTTTCGAGAAAAGAAACAAAATTATAAAGACTCACAAGTAATCGCTTACCCTTTTAAGGTCCCATAAACCAATTCGGTCTTAGTGGATGTTAATCATCATCAACATCATCAATAAGATTATAAAAGTAAGCAATTAAGATCAACATAGTTAATGATAATACAATATTAATATTAAAATCATGAATTAAATTGAAAAGAATAGATTACGGAAAAGAGCATGGATATAAAATTAGTTTGTAAATATGTGGAAAAATTATTAAGAAAAAAATAAGGGTTTACAATGGTAGAATAAATAAAGGATAAGATAGTGTGGATGCAATAGGAAAGGATAAAATGATGCTACAATCAAGAAGAAAGGGGAAATGAGAAGTAAGGATGATCTTTCTTTTTTGGTAAAGTTCACAGGAAAAAATCTATTATATTTTTAAAATATTATACAGTCCAAAAACCCATGTTGCTAGCCTGCCACTTGGGAAACCAGAATAACAACACAGGTAGATACCATCCGACCAAATATATTCTTTATGGAGTGTCCAAAAAACACTAAAAACCAAAGTTATGTTGAAAGTAACATGCTTGTAGCTACTAAAAACTATCTTTTTCAAAAAATAAGAACTACTAGGGAACCCACTTCATGGGGCCGAGAGCCCCTCGCCAGAGATCTGAGGATTTTTCGATTGAGCTTCATGGTACCCCAGAGGCTGATGAGAAGCTTCTTGAGGGAGTCGAGCGAGGATATCTTGAACCATCAAGTGGAGGCCATCGAGCTGGAGTTGGACCATGTTTTGTGCATCTTCTCTAGTTTGCAACATTTGTCCCAGAAGCATCTTGAGGTGCAAGTAGAGTTTGATTGTCCTCCAATATCGAGTGTCCCTACCCCTGGTGTGTCCAACATATGGGACCTAGTTGATAGTGGTCTCAACTATTTTTGTATTATTATTCATCTCTCGTTCCTGGCTAACTATTTCTTCTGCGTCATCTAGATCTCTTTTGGAATCGATGAGGGGTATTTTAAATGTAGTTTCTGGTGGCGTTAAAGGCCTCTTGTTGGACGTGATATTTTTGTAACCCCTCCTCTTGTCACCTCAAAGTGGAAGCTCTAGGGAGTCCCGAGCCATGCCTATAACCGGGAGAATATCCATGCTTGGGGGCCATGGTATCTCTAATGAGTTCTTGAATTGAAGGGTGGTACCATATTGAGAAAGGGTTTCCAATAGATCTCTTGCTACTAGCAGAGGGGGAAAAAAATTTTGGACCAGGCTCTTGAGCTACAAAGCAGGCATACAAATTTCACTAAGTATCATGTTCCTTCTCTGAGGAGAGGGGCCCATCATTGGGGAATATATCATAGGGGAGTGAGTCTAGGCATCTGGAGGACACCCCTTTACTCTCATTTATTTTTTTTTCCCTTCGCCTTGTTGACCATACCTCAATCTTCCTCCTGAATCCATCGCCTCATGGGAGAGTCCTCGTTCCCTATTTTCCTCTCCCTCCATTAACTTCCTTAATTGCGAATGTTGGATTCCGATGCAAGAGGTCTGCCTTCCTTTGCTAGCTGGTGAATGGGTGTCATTGATCCCATATGTTAAGAACCAAATAGATGAATAAAAAATCACCACAACAGATACACAAGAACAATATGAAAAATCTTCTTTATTGTTATCAAACCCTTAGGGTAGGGAAACACCATACAATGGATCATATTATGGAATGGATCATCTCCTGTTCACTTGTCTTTTTTAGGGGGCATCCTCCTATTGAGCTACCGCTCCAAATATAATACTTCTCTTCATGTCTCATTACATTGCTTGAATCCCTTTATATAGTGCTACCATCACCTAAGAACATTCTAGAGGATGAAACTTCTAGAAGTAGAACCTTCTAAGAAGTCCTCTTACATTTATTATATCTAACTACCATAGTGGGTCTTATTTAATAATATAGTTGACCTAGTCCACCTTACATTGAATGACCTCCACTATTATCACTATGGGCCCTCTGGGCCCCCCCACTACCTCTCTAGCTACCTTACATTCCATCCCTCTTATGAAAGCGTTTTCCTCAACGCTTGATGTACAACCATATACCAGGGTCCCATGGATAATTGTTGACCATAATGCTGAAGAAGACTGAAGAACCAAGGTCCCATGTAGAAAGGAAAGCCACCATGCTGAAATAGTCCAACCACCATTGTAAGCC
>ML808340.1:57244-70405 GCA_009831015.1 Picea engelmannii | reverse complement strand
TAAATTCAAGTCATTCCTTTCCAAATTTGGGCTTCCACCTAGATTTTCCTTCTCATGATCCCTCCTTGCCTCGCGGGTGATTTTGTTGTTGTTGCTTCTTCTGGCTTCCTGAGGGGTTTTGTGCTCGCTTGGTCGATCCCCTTGCTCATTCTCATAGGTGGAAAGGTCTCATCTTGCAATTGTGGCACAGGCCTGGATGAAACCCTCATCCTCTGAGGGGTTGCAAGGCTTGTCCCACAGATCCTCCTTAACCTTGAGGCTTTCATTGCCTAACCACTCTTTCATCTTGTTGGTTGAGTGCTTCACATGTTTGGGTATGATCACTAGCATGGAGGTCATCATTTGTTGAATGTTTTCTAGACTAGCCTCCAGATACCAAAATTTTGTGGTTTTCGATGTCGAGGAGCCATGTTGCAAACTTTGGAACATATTGATTATTATTTGGGAGTCACCTTCTATGACTAGTTTGTCATACTCCTGGGTTGCAGCTACACAGAGTCCTTCTTCCAATGCTTGGAATTGTGTGACGTTGTTGGTATTTATCCCCATTTGAACCCCATACATGCTCAAGATGTTTCCTTTGTTGGTTCATAAGACTCCTCCATACCCTGCCTGAGCCAAATTTCCTTTTGAGGCCTCATTGAAGCTCATCTTGACAAACATTTATGGGGGAGGGTTCAACTAAGATGTCGAAGTTGGATCATCCATTGCTAGATTCTTTTTAAGGGAAACAAGGATGGTGTTGAGGTTGAGGCCTTGGACTATTGATATCTTGAACGAGATAACTTTCCAGTCTTCATCCTCCCAGGATTGGGCCAGAATCGTTTCTCGGACTGAAGTGAGAACATTGTTTGATCCGGATTATTTTCGGCACAAAATGAGAGCAGGGAGATAATAAATAAATGTACAGATATATCTTGGTTATCCAATAATATAACATAATTGTATCAGAGATGCAACCATAAACACAAAGATACAATAATACACAATTTTCTATTAATGAGCGAAAATGTACAAAGACTCTAAAAATACAGAGTAAAAGACTCGCTAGAATGGTGACAACTTATCTTTTAGAAGAGATGTGTCTGCTACTCGCATTAGCAAGAAGATGATTTTAAAATGAGGCTCCAAAGTCATTTTTATCATAAATAAAATTCAAAACCCTAACCTTGGAAGATGAAAAACCAACAGTTTTGTGGACCTTGTTTTGGGTAGTTTGCTGTATCAACTTCCCAGGGGCGTAACTTTGGCATACGATATTCGTTTGGGGCACACAATAGATCGTTGGAAAGGTATCGTCGAGGAGATTCATTTTGGGGGATCAATAAGATAATTCAACTATCATTGAGGAGTTGGATCCTGAAAAACCTTCATTTAGGCCCTCAAAATGGCCTCGGAAGTTTAGGAACCGAAAAACTGCTAAAAATAGAAAGTTGTCAGAAAACTGTTTTGAGCCAACTGGAATAGGTGGGTGGCCATTGATATCTACCTGGATCAATCCTCCCTCCTTAGGAAGAAATTTTATCCATTGCGTTGAGTTCCCGAGGGAGAGGGGAAAGCGATTGCTAAATCTGAATCTTGGTGAGTTGCTTGCTTTAATGGAGATGTTGCACTGCTTGGTTTGTGGAAGGCTGTCACTGAACTGTTGTTGGCATGGATGATTCTTTTCAACCAGTCGAGCTACATGAGATGACTATGTGTAGAAGGAATATTTTTGCTTTCTTGCAATCTTGTTGACCTGATTTTGTTTCATAGAAGGTCCTTGGGACGAGGCTGTAGTGTTTGCAGTATCCTTTCGTTCACCTTTTCAACATATTGTGAAGAAGCTAAATTTTGTAGTATGAGATACTACCTTGCGACATTATTTAGGTGGGACAGTAGTTGGAACTACCTATGGTATCCTTTTGAGATGACCTCCCCAGAGTAAAAATGACACTACGGGGTCGAGACTCATAGATAGCATGGAGCTTCCACATATATGGTTGGCCCAAGAGAGCATCACATAAATCCAGTGGGGAAACATCACATAATACCTCATCCTTGAAGGTTTGGATGCCGTATGACAATCAACATTGTTGGCTGACACAAATATCTCGTCCCTAGCAAAGCCACCCGATGTTTTATGGCTAAGGGTGTGGTGTTGGCGACAATCCCAACTGTTTTATGACCTCTATTGAGATGAGGTTCTTTTGACTTCCTCTATCAATAATAAAATGCAGCGAGGTCTCCTTCACCCAAATCTATGAATGAAAAAGGTGCTCCCCCACTTTAGGATTTGTTGGTTCTTCTTTTCTTCCACCATGGAGTGTTTCTTAGGCATGCGAGAGTGATTTTCCTCAAGAGAGACAATCTCGAGACCCAACTTGCTATACTTGGACCTTGTCGGGGACATGTACTAGAAAATGATCAAAGCAACCTGCTCTGATACCACTGATCCAGATTATTTTCGGCATGAAATGAGAGAAACGATATAATAAATAAATGTACAGAGATATTTGTATCAGAGATGAAACCATAAACACAAAGATATAGTAATACACAATTTTCTATTAATGAGCGAAAATGTAATACTGTAAAAATACAAAGTGAAAGACTCACTAGAATGGTGGCAGCTTATCTCTGAGAAGAGAGGTGTCTTCTACTCGCATTCACAAGAAGATGATTTTATAATGAGTCTCCAAAGGCCTTTTTATCATAAATAAAATTCAAAACCTAACCCTGAAAGATGAAAATCCAACAGTTTTGTGGACCTCGTTTTGGGTAGTTTGGTGTATCAACTTCCCAAGGGCGTAACTTTGGCATACGATCTTAGTTTGGGGTGCACGATAGCTCGTTGGAAAGGTATCATCGAGGAGATTCATTTTGGGGGCTCAATAAGAGTCTTCAACTATCAGTGAGGAGATGGATCCTGGAAAACCTTTATTTAGGCCCTCAAAATGGCCTCGGAAGTTTAGGAACCAAAAAATGCTAAAACTAGTAAGTTGCCAGAAAACTGTTTTGAGCTAGTTGGAATAGGTGGGCGGACAACTATATCCACCTGGATCATTTTTCTAGAGCTATTTTGGAGCCAGGGCTTGGATCTTAAATACCCTATGGTTTCACTCTTTCCAATATTCCCAGGTAAGAAATCTAGGTAATAGGTTCCACGCTCTATTGTGTTGAACGGTGCCCGTGAATTTCCCAACATGGAATGTTGGCATTTTTTAGATGCTAACATTTAGCCTTCAGTTGATACAAATGAACTAAACATGGATGTTTGTTTAGAGGCACATTTATTGTATCTAACTATTGGAAGCCATATAGGATGACAGATGTGCAAGGTTGAGGGGTTGGATGGATGTACATGTTGATTGTTTTAATTCTCTCCTGAACAATAAAAAAATCAAATTTCATTGCCCCGTGGATGTTTCCCTTGTGAAGGGTTTTACCACATAAATCCAGTGTTCATTCTTGTGTGATTGCATTTGTATGTATACTATTTATTTTCTGCTAATTAGAACTATTTGATTTAAGCTTTCACTGTATAATATGTTGATGATAGGGTTCTGAGTTATTGTTGTTGGCCATTATTCTATGGTGTCCCTTATGGATTTCCTATTGCGTCCAGACTGCTAAAAGAGAAGCGCATGGAAGCTCCATAGGTTTTCCATGTAAATACATGTATTTAAGAGGTGCTATGTTGTTTCCTCTTGCTCCTTGCCAAGAGGGCATAGGGAGGGACCTGAGAATCCCTGTTTGCATAAATTGAGCCATTTCCTCTAGCAACTGGGGTTTGTTTCTTCTATTCAGTATTGAGAAATCCTTGACTTATTATGGGATGTCATTCTAGCTTGCAGTCTGAGAAGATATGGTTGGTCTTCCAGTCCATGGATTTGTTTCCAAGCGTCATACCATAAAAGAGAATCCTTTCCATTGTTGATTTCCCAGAATCATTTTTCTTGAACTAAGTGGCAGTTATGCCATGATAGGTTTCAGAGGCATGAACCCTGAGGGGAATTATTCATTCTGATGATCTTCTTAGTTTGTTGATTTTGGGCGTATTTAATTTTCTAGAGGATGGCCCATTGAGATTAGGTATTAGTTAGTCAATTCCACCATGTCTTAACCTTGAGGGTTTGGCTGAGGGTTTTTGAATCCCTCAATCCTAGATCTCCTTTTAGTTTTTGAAGACAAACTATTTCCCACACCACCAATGCCCATTTTTTTTGTTTTTCGAGCTGCCCCATAAGAAGTCTCTTTGAATATTTCTTATCTCTCTAAGTATATATTTTGGGTCTGCTATGACTGAGAGACAATATATGGGAATTGATTGAAGGACCGACTTGATGAGAATGAGTCTGCTAGCTATATTGAGAGACTGGAAGGACCAATTTCCCAGTTTGTTTTCCATCTTGTCCAGGAGGTCCTCCGAAACATTGTTTTTAAGGAGTTCTCTGTTAGGGGAACTCCCAAGTATTTTGACGAAAAATTTCTTGGTTGGAACCCTAGGAGACATGTTAGATAACGTTGGATTGACTGAGGGGTGTTGAATAAGAATATGTTGGAATTCTCTTCATTAACACACATCCCTGAGGCTTCTGAGAAGTCATGGAGGAATTGCTTAATTGTGAGGGCTTCCTTCAGAGTTGGAGAATCCATTAACATTGTGTCATCCATAAATTGTTGATGCATGGCTGGGGATTCTTCTCCATGGAGAGAGAGAACCTTCTAGTTTCCTAGTGTCGCTTCTACCTTGATAGCCCTTTCCAAGCCTTTTGTCATCAGGATAAAGAGGAAGGGAGAGAGGGGGTCTCCTAATAGATACCTCTGGTTGGGGAGAAGGTTAGGGAGGGGGAACCATTAACCAAGATAGAAAATAAGGTCATGGAGATCAGTGAGTTAACCCATTGTAACCAATTTTCACTGAAGCCAAAAGTGGCCAGGATGATAAGGATATAGTTCTAGTTCAAGATATCAAAGGATTTTGAAACGTCTAATTTGATGAGCAGTCGAGGTTTCTTGGAGGAATCAAGGGAGTGGATAAGGTCATGCATTAGTATTATATTATCAAGGATTTGTCTTCCTTCCACAAAATCTATCTACTCTGGGGCGATTAGGGAGGGGAGGAGGGGTTTTAGTCTATTCAAAATGATTTTGGATATGATTTTGTAGATGACATTGCATAGAGATATAGGGAGAATTTTTTTTGGGTTTTCTACTTTGTCTTCTTTAGGAATGAGAGTGAGAAAGGTAGCATTGAAATTTCAGAGGAATTTTTTGTATTTTCTAGAGTCTTCCACTACTTCCAAGACTTCATTCTTTATTACCAGCCAACAAGCTTGGTATAAGTCCACCATGAATCCATCAGTTCCAGGATATTTCCCTTTTGGCATCTCCCAGATCACTTGCTCCACCTCTTTCATAGTGACTGGCCTCATCAAGGATTCATTATGATTTTCATTTATCATTTTTGGAATATGTTGGGTAATCTTTTTTATTACATCCTTGCGATTTAGTTGAGGTTCTTGCATCAAATTTTTGTAGTATTAAAGAAGTTATGATTGGATATCCTTGTGGTTTCTTAATTTGTTTCCTTGTTGGTATTTTAGAGAGATAATTCTATTCTGATGTCTTTGATGGATCATCAAATTGTGGAAAAACTTTGAGTTTCTCTCACCTTCTTGTAGCCATAGGACTCTTGATTTTTGTCTCCAGAGTATTTCCTCATGCTTATATCTAGTTTCTGTTTAGACTATGAGTGAGACTTCTTCCTCAACTAGCTCTTGGGAGCGCCCTAAAGTGATCATCTGATGTTGGTTTTGTTTCATTCTTTCTTGAAGTTGTTTTTTGTCTTGAAATGTGTTTCCAAATTCTGATTTATTCCATATATTGATTTGTTGTTTCAGGTTCTTTAATTGTTGCTGGAATATAAACATTAGGGAGCCCAATTTTACTGTCACTTCCTTCCACAAAGAGGGAAAGTTGGAGTGGAAGGAAGGGTCCATCATCCATAAGGACTCAAAGTGGAAGGGTTGGTTCTTGGGGCTTGTTGGGGTGTGGATGAGGAGGTTGATGGGCCAATGGTCTGATCCATGATAGGGGAGAATGGTGGTTTCTATGGTGTAGTTTCTTTAAAGAAGATATTTTGAGATGCGAAAGTGATCCAGACGAGAGGCTATATGGTGTTGTCCAACTCAGTGGTTGCTCCAAGTAAAGGTTCCATTATTGGTTACCTAGTATACCAATTTGGGGTCGCTAATGGTTTCTTTAAATCTTTCATAGTCTTGATCCAAGAGGTTTAAGCCTCTGATTTTCTCTAGGAGAGAATTTATAATGTTAAAGTCTTCCACTATGTTCCAAGGTTGTATTTCTAAGAGAGGAGCTATAAGGGAGAGAGACTTCAAAAAGGTTAATTTATCCTGCATAATTTGAGGTCCATAGACATTGGTGATATATCCAAATTGGTTAGATCCTATTGGTTGGAATTCGGTTGATATAGTACATTGGGTGGTGAAGAATGAGGAAAGGGATATTTCATTGGATTTCTAGAGGATGGAGATACCTCTTGATGCCCCTTTGACATCAACTACCATGACATTGCAACTTCTCCAAAAATTGGTGGCCATTTTCTCCATAGTTATGGAAGTGCACTTGGTTTCTTGTAACAACATTATAGAAGGTTTTTCATCAGATATCAAGGTCTTTAAGAATATCTTCTTAATCAGGATGTGTTACACATAAAAATTCCTCACTTTGATAGTGTCACAAGTGTCACACTTTCATTGTCGCAAGTGTCATAAGTGTCACAAGTATCACACTTTTATTGTCACAAGTGTCATAAGTGTTGCATTCACTTTTCCTAAGTGTCACATCTCGAACAACACCATGAAAACACTTGCTACAACCCATAAAACATGTTAGAAGAAGCCCCATCATCTGACAATCAAAACAAGTATTTTTACTAGGGATTTGCTCATCTTGGTGGCTTTTTGGAAGATCAATGCTCCCCTGCTCATACATAGGGAGTGATAGGGATTATTGTCCATATCAAGGGGAGCCTTGCAGTGCTATGTTTCCCATTTTAAGGGAGCGTTGAGTTGGTTGAGGGAATCTTGGAAGAAATTCCACATTCCTCTAAAAATATCTATGGATGGATTGTGTTAGTTTGGCTCGAATCTAACTCCAGGGATGCATATAAGGAAGATATCACAACTATTGGAACCATATCCTCAAATAATTCCAAATATACCCAAGGTAGTTGAGCTTATCAAAGCCTATAAATGGAGGCATTCTCATGGTGAAAAAGGAGGAGAAATAAAAAAAGCATTGTTATTTTGACTGTGGATCTTTCTAGCAAGGGTTGGATGAGGAGGACTTGGAGAGGTTGCTACAACATCATCTAAAGATTGTAAGTTTCCTTTTGAAGTTATCATTAATATACTTGGCCAATTTCCTTCAAGTATGTGTTTACATGTGTTTGTCTATGCTTGTCTTAATCTTCATAGATTGATTTATTTTGTCTAATCCATTGGAGTATGATATAGTCGTTTGTTTCTTGTTTTCCATTGCAAGTAACGTTTGGAGCTCACAGATTGGAGTAGCTTGGAAAAACGTCGTGAATGAGGTACATCATACTTCCCTTCCTTCTCTATTTTTCGATGGATAAAATAAATATATATGAATGGTAGTGTCCAAATGTAATTTTCTTTCTTGGTAGAGGGGTTTATAGTCCAAGGGAAAGTTCACCTATCTATAGGGGAATATTTCCATAAAAGAAATTGGTGACTCCACTAGGGAGGAACTTTTAGTTGTTCTTCCCTTGGTTCTTTTGAGAATTTTTCCTATCCTTAGATCCTACTTGCTTATTTGATTTGAAGTTTTCATCTCCTTTGCCTTTGCTAGTTGTCTCACATAGCCTCTTACTGGAATTTCCTGAGTTGCTGATCTTTTTGAGATTTTATCAAACTTTCCTCATAACTAACACTCCCCTATAGTTTAATCCAGAGTGTTTTTTCTTGATCAACTCTCCACCATATACTTCTAGGGAGCATTGTAGCGCTCTGGTGTCTTGGTTACCAGAGCATCGATCTCCTCTTTTTGAAAAAAAATCAAGATTTCCTACTTGTTGGGTCTAGTATTTGGATATTCTTATGTAACTCAGAACTTATTCTATCTGATTTTGGATCATGTTTGACTAGAAACCTGTTTTCCTTCATTCTTTTTAGTCTTTATTGAGTTTATGTTGTCTTTCTTGATTGCAAAATCGACCTTTTTCTCTCATATTTTGGTTTATTTTTTCCACTCTTCTAGATTATCTGATTGATTAGAGGAATTCATAGGAAATATTATTGATCATAGGTCTATTGATTTCTTTATATTTGAGCTCTTACTCAATTCTTGAAGACTATAAAGTATGACTTTTTTATTTCTTTTAGTGTTTTAATCTTTGATTGAACAATTTAATATTTGTTTCTCTTTCGGTCTCTTGTTTATTGTTGAGAGTATCTTTGTTTGTATTCTCTTTGCTTCATATTATTTTCGATCATCATAGTGAACTTATTCATTGTTAGTCAAAGAACAAGTCATTAGACGAACATTATCATTTTCATCCACAATCAAACAAATAAGTATTTGTATGCATTGGTTTTGGATATTATTTTATTTTATTTTTTTTGTGATAATTTGGCAACTGTGTGAAATTCTTGTTTGGGAACAAATAGCGTGAACTTTTTCATTTTTTTTTTAATGTTTTTTAGTGACGAAAAGAACATAAACTCTTCTCCTTCTCGTAACTAGAAGTTCATTGAAAAGAAAATTTGCACATCATTATTTTTACCTTCTTGTGGTTTCAAGTCTCAAACATCATTTGTTTCACTACCATTCACCCTTGCATAAAAAACAACCATGAAAATAAGTGCTAATTAAAATTGAAATAGAAAATTTTATTTTTAATATCTTTACACCAATAATAGACTAGGACTAGAGCTTTGGAATAGGATGTAAGAATAACTCTCCAAAGCATTCAAGACAAACTCATAGTATTGTGATACGGAGAGAAAATACAACCTTTGTATAAGCATAGATGGGATCCCCCTCTCACACAAGGGTTAAAAATGAGGTCGTGTGTGAGAGAGAAATAAATATTATCCCTCTCAGGCTTAACCAATAGTAGTGGAACGATCTTATATTAGGGGTTCTTCTTTAGAATCAACTGTTTTCATTTGGTCTCGGAGCTTCGTGAATTATGAATATGTTCGAGGTTGTAACGTATGAAAACACCCCCAGTATGGGCTATGCTACTTCAAGAGATAACATACCCATCCACCCACAGACTGGGCATGCTACCTCAAAACTCACTTCTGAACTAATTTTGAATTCCAATAAATTTATAAATAATAAAGAGGCATGAAATATTCATATGCATAGTTTAAGATTCATGCTACAACATAAATAAATGAGACATATGCCATGCAAAACAATAACCAACAAGCATGCATATTATATATATGAATTTCATAGATAAATAAATACACAACAAAATAAATACACAGGTAAATAAAACCATGTCAGAGAACACTTATCTTTAATGAAAGGAATCACCAACTGGTTGCAGACCAAGGTTGTTCCACCCAACCATAGACTTTGTTGTTCCAAGTATCAACAACAATGTCACACCTGAGCCAGGGCTATGAATCCACAAGGATGGTTCCAGAGTGTCACTCAGCTTCCCAAACCAATCAACACTCAAGCTCTCACAGGATTTTCATCACACACAACAATCCAAAGTAAACTAGCTCTCTTCTACCTAGCCTGCACGACCCAAGAGTATGGACCCCCTTCTTTGCTACACAATGCCTTAGGTTATCCACCTCCTTCTAGGGCTCTAGTGCATTGGTCAATAATATCCATGTTGGGACTCTCGGGATTCATAGCTGTGGGAAAAACTTAATGCATGCCAATGCATCTCAGACATGCATGCATTAATTCATGGCTGAAATACACCAACAGTAATTACATCCAACAAAACCATGGCTCCTCTCCAACAATTCGTTTTTCTTTCCCAAGCCAAAAATACGAATGAGTAATGACAAGTGGGTGAAAGAATGAATGGAGAGAGAACTGAATGAAAGGTGTGAACAATGAACAATGAGTGAGTGAGTGAAGAAGAATCCCCAAAGAACCCACAAGATGGGTTTATGTATTTACTTTTAAAACAACAAACACATGGCCTTCCCCAAGAAGCTCATGTAACCACTCTTCTCCATTAAAACAATTATGGGTAAATAAAATATAAAATAAATAATTAGGCCCTCAATCCCCCTATCTTGTGGAATCATATCCCCTTATAACTCTTGTCCTTGTTCATCTAGTAGCCGTTGATGTATTTATTATTAAAAATGATCAAAACATTACATTTCCTAGGCACACTAGCCTCTTTTAATTATTTGGGCACTCTGGCCTTTCATAAATTAAAAAAACACATTATTTAATATAGGGCTCAAAACCAAGGTATTATATTCCCCTCCCCTTTATTTTGACACTATCCTTAGTGCATATACAAAACATAAAGAATTTTTTCAAAATTTATTCAAAACGTTACAAGTACTCTGCCCGCATGGCATCTTCATGCTCCTAAGTAGCAGCTTCACATTTGTAGCAGGTCCAGTGTAATTTCACCATCTCTATAACTCGATTCTGGAGAATTTTGAATTTTATGTCCAATATTCACATTAGTTGGACCTGAAAGTCTCCCTTTGTCTCTACCTGAATCAAATGTCAATCAGTAACACAGTTACAACCATGTACATATTTTTTTTATCAAAGAGACATGAAATACATTATGCACATTCATGGAAGTAGGCAATGTAAGCATGTATGCAACTGGCCCTATTTTTTCCAATATCTCAAATGGACCACAGAATCTGGATGCTAGCTTTGTAAAACTACCCAACTTCAAAGAGCTCTTCTTGGGCATCACTTTTAAAAGCATATGCTCCCCCATTTTAAATTATCTAGTTGTCATGTTCTTATCTGTGTAATTTTTTTGTCTATCTTGAGTTGCCTTTAAATTCTACATAATTCTAAGCATATGGCTTCCATATCCCTAAGAAATTCTAGCCCAAGTACCACTCTATCTATTGGGTTGTCCCAACTCACTGGAGTATTTCATTTCCTACCATACAAATCTTCAAATGGGCTCATTTTCAATGAAGCTTGATACCCATTATTATAGCCAAACTCAACCAAGTGCAAGTTATCCTCCCAGTTATATGGCTTATCCATCACATACATTCTCAACATGTCTTCAATTACTTGGTTGACTCTCTCTATCTTCCCATCTGATTGTGGATGGTATGCTCTGCTAAAGTTCAAATTTGTACCAAATCCTTTAAACAATCCCCTCCATAAATTTGAAATAAACTTTGTATCTCTATTTGAAACAATTTCCTTAGGTATCCCATGCAACCTAGCAATCTCCCTCATGTAAATTTCTGCAACATTTGTTTTTTTAAGGGTTTTTTTTACAAGAACAAAATGAGCATCCTTTGTCAATTTATCAACCACTACCATAATTAAATCATGTTGTTTTGTTTTCCTGGGAAATTTAGTTATAAAGTCAATGGTTACCACTTCCCATTTCTTCTATGGAATTGGTAATGGCTGTAGAAAACCCATTGGGTGCCTATGCTCATCCTTCACTCTCTGACATTCCATACATCTGGCAATGTAATCAACAACATCTTTTTTCATTCCTGGCCAAAAGAATTGGCTTCTTACCGCTGCAATTTTTTTCCGGTAACTAGGATGTATGACATATGGAACATTATTCATTTCTTTTAATACCAAATTCCTAAGTTCTCTGGAAGTAGGAACATAAATTCTATTTTTATGCATAAGTAATCCATCTTCCTTTGTCTCATATTCTTTAATTTTATGTTGTACATTTTCTTTCTATAAGATTTCTTTTATTTGTAGGTAAAGATGATCTATAACAACAACATCTAAAATTCTTCTCTTTAAATCTGATTGATGCATACTAATGGTTGTAGCATGCATGCTATGTACTCTCCTACTAAGTGCATCAACAACTTTATTTTCTTTTCCTTTGATATTCTTGATGTCAAAAACGTATTCACTTAAAAATTCCAACCATCTCATTTTCCTGAGATTCAAAGTTGGTTGTTCAAAAAGATATTTTAGACCACTGTAGTCTCTTCTTAATTCAAATCTCTTCTCCATGAGATAATGCCTCCAAATATTCAATGCGTGAAAAATGGCAACAAGTTCCAAGTCCTGTGTGGCATAGTTCCTCTCATGTTCTTTAATCTTTTTGGACTCATAACCAATGACATTTCCATTTTGAGTGAGGACTCCACCAAGTCCTTCCTTTCATGCATCTGTACATACAACAAAAATTTTGTTTGGGTCAACAATATTTAAAATAGGTGCACTAGTAAAAAATTCTTTCAACAAATTAAATCTCTCTTCACACTCAGATGTCCATTTAAATTTAATTCCCTTCTTTTGCAAAGAAGTGATGGGATGAACCATCTTAGAGAAACCTGCTATAAAATTTTTGTAGTAACCAGTTAATCCCATAAAATATCTAACTTATGAAACATTCCTGGGTGTTGGCCATCCTCTAATGGCTTCTATATTCTTTGTATCTACTGCTATACCTTGTTCTGAAATAATGTGTTCCAAGTAATGGATTAGTTCTTGGTAAAATAAAACTTACTAATATTTTCATACAATTGATGTTCCCTTAACACTTACAATACCAATCTTATGTGATGTTCATTCTCTTCCTCTGACTTATAATAGAGAAGTATGTCGTCCAAAAATACTATGACAAACTTATCCAAATAATTTCTGAATATGCCATGCATTAAGCACATAAAGATAGTTGGTGCATTGGACAGTCCAAATGGAACTACTACAAATTCATAAGGCCCATACCTGGTTCTAAAGGATATCTTATTGATGTCTTCTTCCTTGATTCTTACCTGATGGTACCCTAATCTCAACTCTATCTTTGAAAATATATTTTCCCCTCTTATCTGATCAAAGAGGTCATCAATTATGGGTAGAGGGTACTTGTTCTTTATAGTGGATTTATTCAGTTGTCGAAATTCAATACATAGCCTCAAAGTTCCATCCTTCTTTTTGACAAACAATATT
>ML808340.1:0-40194 GCA_009831015.1 Picea engelmannii | reverse complement strand
GTGATGTTTCAAGTGAGAACTGATAGTGTTGTAGGAAAACAATTGCTCCTGTAAATCCTTTAGAATGTAAGAATTAGTATCCAGGATAAAAGAAATTTTGAATGGACCCAAAAATAACACTTGGAACTCTGAGGTAATTATCATCCTTTTAATGTATACAATTAGATCATCAAGATATATATGGATATTGATCAGTTCGTCAAGAGTTGTTCATATAGGTATTTTAAAATTGGTACTTGCATCAAGTAATCTAGAAAGTAGGAATTTATAAGTCATGGTACCCCAATTAGTGATAAGAGTGGTTTTGTGAGCATCTGCCCCCTTTTCCTTGATTTGACTATAACCCAAAAAACTATCAAGTAAGGGCCTCATTTGTGACCTTAAAACCTGTCGCAAAAACATTTCCATGTTAAGAGGAGGAAAATGATTTTTCATAATATCCCGATTGACTATGCGAAAATTAATGCAAGTTCTAATATGATCAGTGGCCTTCAAAATAGGTCCCCAATTGGAAACCCATTTAGGGTACTTGACCAAAAAAATGATCCCATCCTTTAAGAAATTTTCCAACCCCCTTTGAAACATTGTTTTAAATGTAGAGTTAATAGGCCTTTGTTTCTTCCTAACTAGTTTCATGCCTTCCTTGATGGGAATAGAATGTTGTATAAGAACAGGATCAAAACCACAAAGATCCTCATAAGACCAAGAAAAAACATCTTGAAATCCACCAAGTAGTTTGGAAAACTTCATTTCTTCTTTATCAGAACATTTGGCACCTATTTTAACTTCCTTTGAAGATTTGGGTGCCCCAATGTTCAAGGAGATGGTTTCACCCACCTTCCTTCTTGACTCCTCTTCTTTTTGTTTCTCCTTATTTCCTACATCACTCAATGAAAACAAAATCTCTAGAGGATTCAGGTCCTTAGGAATCATGTTGTCTTCTATGGATATAATTCCCTTAGGCTTAAGAGGTTCATTCTAAGTGAAAGCACAAATTCTCTCACCATTAGGGAAAAAGTGCCAATATTCTACATTGTCAAGGATATGCAGACGATATAGAGGTCAAAAAGTATAATCAGGTCTATGAGGCAAAATTTGTCGATTACGAAAAGTTGCAAAGGAAGCTAACCAATCATCCATTGAGTTTAAATCACTCTTAACATGAGTGATGTTGAAAGATAAAAGGTTCGAGATAAGTGCATAAACAGTTTGGGTGTATCGTTTCATCAACTTGTTGCTAGGAGAGTAAAGCTTACGTACAAGGTTCACGACAAGCTCAGAATCCCCAAAAACCGAAGGTGGTCACAACCAAGATTATAGGTGTTCCCAATGCCTAATAATAAAGCTTTGAATTCAGTGACATTGTTTGTGCAAGCAAACTCCAACCTATAAGAAAAATTATGGATTTTTCCTACAGGAGAAATCAAGATAATGCCAACTCTGTTACCTTCATTAGAGAATGAACCATCAAATTACATTTGCCACATACCACCATCTAAATCAATTTGTTCCAAGGGAATGTTATCCTGCTCAACAAATATGGAATACACCCCTAGGTATTCTTCGATATAATTCACAATAGGCTGTGGAACACTCTCTGTGTAAGGTGACATCCTTCCCTCTCTAAGGACTATAATTTTTTTACCATTCCAAGGAATGGATAAGTGTGTCCCATCAAGTGAGAGGTATCCACCCATCAAATATTTCCAATCTCTTCCCAAGATGATTGAGTAATTTCTTACTGGCATATCAATTACCTGAATTCTAAGGATTGTCCTTATTTCAGGGTGAGCGCACAAAACTATGGTCACATCTTTAATCTCTCCTATGGTTGTTTGTTGTATACTATTATAGGAGAGCATGATTATGTCATTTTCATTTGTACAAGACAAGCCTAAATCTTCCATAATAATCTTCAATGTCACACTTGGGCCTGAACCACCATCAATGAGGCAACAATGGGCAATATTATCCATAATCTTTACAGAAATGTAAAAAAGGGGATTTTTTACGAGGTATCTAAAGATATGTACACCTACTTTATTTACAGACGAATCCTCTTCATTTACCTCTTCAAAAATATTGGCTACAATGAAAGATTTTCCTTCCATGAATTGTTTCATATGCATCTGTTGTTCAGGGACACCAACCATGTCCAGAAGGGTTTCATATTCTTTGATGTTGGCCAACGAATTCAATATATTGTACTTGGAAGAGGGGAGAGGGTAACTTATTCCTTGACTCTCAGGAACCTTAGGAACCTAAATAGCAGCAGTGGGTGAGGATGAGCTCGAGCTAGAAGAATTGTGGGGAGGATAAAATTTTCCCGTGGGAGCATAGGCTTTGTTCCTAGTATTGATGATCATGACATCTTTTGGCTCTGCAAAATATAGTACAACAATAGTAGCTTCTGGTCTTTTACCAAAGATATTATCTCTGGCACTCTTCCTTACCTCACATGTGGCTTCCTCATGGTGTTCCTCGTGGAAGTTACACCAACTTCGAGGAAAGATAGCTTTAGGATGAAAATTATTTTCAATCAGATTTCTAAAGGGGGGTGCAGAAGAGGATGAAGCTACAGGGGTGAGAGGGGAGACAGTTCCCTTCCACTCGAATGCTATCATACGATTATTCATGTCATGTACTAGATGTAAGAGGGTAGACATATCTTTCTGTTTAACCAATTCTCCTTGAGGAATACTTATTCTTTCAAGTTGTTCTTCATACTCTAAACAAGTATGCAGAGTGGAACCGATATTAACAATGGATTTTTCCTCAAGCCTATGACAGTAGGGGGAAGGTAATGCATTATAGTAATACATGAAATATGCTTGGTTATGAGGTCGAATGAGTTTAGGGATTTGATTGTATAACTTAGTGAAAAGCAAGTTGAAGGAATTAATGGTTTCACCATCCTTATAGGTGATGTTATTTTATTCCAATAACTTCTAAGATGGGATTTTAGATTGTCCATAAGTGGATCTGAACCAATAGATTAACCCCTCCCAAGTAGACAAAATCTTAGGAGGAAGATCAAATAAATCGGTTGTAGCCTTTCCCTCCAAGGATTTGATGGATAAGTGCATGCAAGTATCATTGTCAGTGGCTCCTATGTTGTGACAAGCATTAGAAAATTCCACCAGGTTTTCATTGGTAGTGACAATGTTATTTCCTGAAAACCTAGGAAGATGTTCTTTGAATTTAGGAAATGGACAAGTAGCAGGTTCTAGGTTAAGAGGAGAGGACACATGCCACAGTGTGGTTGTGGAATATTCTTCAACTGAAAAAGACCATACTTTTTAATTACTTTGGTGGGATTTGTGGTAGATTGGACAGGGATATGGTTTCTATATAAGATACCAATCACTGACGAAGATGAATACTGAGAAGAGGAAGCACTTCTAGTGCCACTAGAGCCACCACTAGATGACATCTTGTGGATGATAGGTGAAGGATAAAAAGACGAACATGAAGAATCATACAAAGTTATCCTTAGATCATTTTTTTGGGTAGATAACACAACGTTCCTTCTTCCTATTTCAACAATAGGATTAATTTCAAATGATAAGCCTCTTCTTCTTCTAGATACGTGAGAGTCTAAGGACATGAAAGAAAGGCCAAAACGGAAGGAACAAGAAGGTTACTATTGATTTCTAGGTTGTCTGCATCTAGCTTCCCAATGTTCTTGGGCACTAATATCTCGTTCAATTGCTTCCCATGAATGATTAAGCTCAATGATAGTATCGGTAGTGTCTAAAATGGTGTTAAACAGATTCAAAGCAATGCTGGTATGATCTTGAAGACTAGGCTCAATATTGGGTTGCCTTGCAACAGGCATAGTCATTAAGAAATAAAAAAAATCAAAGAATCAATATCAAAACAAAAAAAAAAATGTATCGATGCTAATCAAGCAAAAAATATTATCCAGAGAGATATCAAAGATCTCCCCAGTATGGTCGCCAAATAAATGTTGAGGAAAAGATATGAAATGATCTTACCCAAGCGTTTTTCAGATTCTTCTTGGCTAAAGAAAAATAGACAGGAATGTCACCCTATGTTTATAGCCATCAAAAATAATATCCTAACTCACAAGTATTGATTACAAGTGCTTAGGCTAGTCTTTTTACAAATAAAATCTTGCTGGAAAATTCATTATTTATATGATTTTCTAAATATAACAGTTGTTGAAATAAATGTAGAGACAAAAGTAAGGACACCAATATGATAATCAAGACAGATGAGACATAAATCAATCCTTTATTCCATTCCAATTCATCAAAGAGTCATTCTCTTTACAAAATTTCATGAAGAAGTTTTGGACCAAAGTCAAACTTAGACATCCTCGATGAAACATACACAAGGACCTTTGACAAAAAATCAAAAATTGAACTCTAAAATTTGGATCATCTTGCCACATATTTCTGCCCACTCGACTTTGCACAATAGCCTTTGTCAGTCATGAAAAATAATTCACAAACATACAAGTCTACACAAACTATCAAAGATAGATCAACACCTCTGAAAAACAAGTGTCTGAATGATTTAATTTAGCCCTGAATCTTGTTGTATACTATAATACCTTGCTATCATAAAAAATAATTATGCTTATGATCAATTAAGGAATGAATGAAAATTGAACTATCTCAACACAAACTCAAAGATAAAACCTTAGTATGATTCTCCTTCTCTCCTCCTCTTGTTCCTCCATTTCCTTTTTACTTTAAGCAAATTAGAATTGGTTGAAGTAGTTTAACTACTCCATTATTTAAGTTAACTAAAAACTCAACCAACTTTTTAGTTAAGGGGGAAAAGTAACAAATCATAATAAGGGTTTTAAATAAATAATAACTAGTAGGTGGGACCCCTTGTGACTCCCTTTAGCTCTTAACAATCATAACATAACTAGTTAATTAAGCAAAACACCCCTCCTTGTGGCTCCCATTATCACATTCATATTTGAATATTTATCTCATTGACATTTGAAATTATTTTCAAAATATATTACTCATATATCCAAAGAAACATGTTGTCCAAAACTTCTGAAGTCAATTGTCATCAACAATAAATAAAATAAAACTCAAAAAACATATTTTCCACTCTGAGATGCAAACTTTCCTTAGTTGTTGTTGTCACCCTTTGATTTCTCTGAATTTTCCTTTGGCTCCGTTGAGCCTTAAGGCCTAATTTCATTGATCACATGAGAACAATCATCCCTCAAATGCATCTGGGAAGACATAGATTTATTAGAACCATTGGAGGGTGAGGAAGGGACATCGATGGCTTTTCCTTTGTCAGAGGCTTGGTGGGCCTCGATTTTCAACCTTTTACTAACATGAGAGGACTGAACTGGTGAGTGGACAGGTGCAACTTGGACAATCTAATTGATAGTTGGGGGAGTAGGTAATGACAAATTGGGCCAGCCATGATGTTGGGAGATTGTTGGGTGGACAATCTCTTTCCATCCGTCATTTTCGGAAACCTTGGGTTGGAATGAGACATGAGGAGGCATGAGAATACTAGAGGCTTGTGGAGATTTGAAGAGAGGCCTTTTAGGACTAGGTTGGACCACTCCTTTCCCAATCCAATTAAAAAATCCATCTTGAAATAACTGGCCTAACTCTTGTGAGTCAACATCAAAGTGAATAGAGAATCTATGCCTTCTAGGGCCCCTGTTCCAATTACCTCTCCCTCGGTTACCTCTGCCATGGCTACCTTGGCTGAAAAAAATCATTCCTGCATGCATGATTGATTAGAAAATAATTCTTTTAACAACCATACATGACAACTCCTTAAAAATATGAAATAAATTTTGGCTCAGCAACATATCACGCTCATGTAATCCAATCCATACAAATTGCTTAACTATTGTCAATGAGCAAGGGGTGAACAAAGGTTCTTGGATATCCGAGGGGTTGTATTGAGAGAAAAAATGTTAAAATGAGGGGGGAAAGAATCATGGTTACTGCTCAAAGACAACAAACAATCAACTGTATTGTAAACCAAAGAATATATCATTGTGTTCCAACCAAGAAACTGCAATTTCAAACTGTTTCAGTACAAAATTCTCTTATCCGTAATTAAATCTTGAGATCAGGGAGTGAAAAATGAATGTGGGAAGGCGAGGGGTTTGTAATTAGCGAAAAGAAAAATAATGGTAGGGAAAGAGAGCGGATAGTGTTCATAAAATTAATCAAGTAATCCATAAAATCATTCTATATCAAACTTAAAAGATCCAACACCAACCAAACAATCACTGTGATCAAATGAACAACTGCTATGTATAATTAAATCAATTATGTGAATTAACTTACTCACTGTTCATAATCAAATCTTTAACACAGTATCACCAAAACAAGGCAATATGCATTCCAAAACAATCTGTAGAAGAGTTATGTTTCTTCTCATTTATCCATTTAATGTTTTAAAAAAATTCCCAAATGAATAAATAGTCACTTAATTCCACTATGTTCAGTACTAAAACATCAACCACTATCCACAAATTATTTCATTCATCAAACCAGACACAAAACTCATGCCCAATTTTATTCCTCAATTCCATTTAACAACTAAGTTGTAATGAGACCATATTGTCACAAAACCTGTGCTCATCTCTGATATCAACTATATGCAATGGACAGTCAACAAACAATCATCAATATATCAAATTGAAACAACCTTTACTTTCCATTTAATTGCACAACAATCACTACTTTGACTTATACGATGTTTTATGATACACAGACCAGTCAACAAACGCAAGAGTGTTTCTGTGACTATAATTGTCTATTTAAACTGGATCTAAACATCATACAACGATGAGCTATTAATCCGATACAAGAAAACAACAATAGTATGCATAACTCCATTACTCAATTCAATCAAACTGCAACAAAACCACGTTGTTATAAAACTCGCGCCCATCTCTGATCGCGTAATCAAATAATATCCATAACATACAGATGCCACAACTATTACGATTGCAATACTCCCATTTGTCAATTTAAAACACATAGTCACAAAAGCCATCAACTCAACATAACATGATGCAAGAAGTCCACACAAACCAATGCATCATGCACAAAGCATCGTTGTGACTTAAGAAATTATAAACGAATGTTGGGTTAACAATTCAATAATTACAATGTAAGAGACAATGACTATGCATTGTTCCCATTTCTCCAATCAACCAATTAACCATGTTGAGCTTATCAATTTGATTGTCATCATAACCAATGCAGTGAATAAATACCAAAACCAACACCATTTTCAACATAATCAATAGGGATGAGCCAATAATAGAACACTGTCGACAATACACCACCAACTCATAACAATCAACAATATACCCGACAGGACATAATGGTTCCCTCTATCAAAAACCAGGCTTGAGAAATCAATGGTTCACTCTATGGACTAACATAGGGAGACTGGAGTCGACCCCCAACATCGGGTGAGAACCTCTGAGACCAACAGTGCACACACAGGATATACCACCAATGACTTTGAAGATAGGGTGGCAGTTCACGAGATATGAGAGACTATGAATAGAGGATCAAAGGCTTCATTTTGGTCATGTAACAACACTTAGAACACGCAGGGTATAACCCTCATGGTTTTCCCAATCAACTGAAGAATGGTGAGATAAAAAGAACCGAGAAGTAGCAATCAACCTTAAGAAATCCCTTTGGCATAACAAACATCATAACCCACTCTGCAAACATTAGTAACATGAACGAACCCATACCTGAGTGAAACAATACGCGGTGACACAAGGTGTTTCAAACACAACAATCCCATAACAACAAAATGACTGGGTATGGTGATAAGAATGCATGGAGACAGCCAACCAATCTGGACTAAATGAAACCCTTCAACCAAGAACAATAAGGATGACATAGAGCCTTCATGGCTTCTAACACTTAGAATGATCAATGAAACTGTGACTTCAAACATTATTGCAATGAAAACCACAATAACCATTCATTCCAAAAAAATATCACAATTTTACAAAGTTTCCAGTCTTAAGAAAAGTACAGACCAATACATCACCGAGCCAATATCTATTTCATAACCAGAGCAGTTTCATGCATGGCGAAAAGACATACCTGTAACCAAGAAACCCTTAAAAATGCGAGCTTGGTCGAGCAGTTCTTCCTCTATTTGAAAATTGGAGCTTAACCACAATGAAAACAATTGAACAATAGCCAAGTGAGGGTGATGACTAGTTGGAGGGGTATGGAGTGGCATGTAGTAAATGCACTTCACCTCCATCCTCCAGTCATTCAATTCCTTAGTACATGCCAACCCTCTATTCAATTAAACCATGCATCGAAACCAACAACCACTATTTGCCAAAAGTGCCACCCTATGTCACATGAACCACTACTAACCATACTATAATGCATATTACATGTGTTTCCATATAACTCAATAAATAATATAGACACTAACCTCATTAGATAGGACTAACAACCATCCTTTTAGTTCCAATGCATATAGTGTAGCATATTAGTATAGTATAGTTTCTTCCTTTTGTATTTTGTTTATATTACTTTGTATCTCTTTCCAACTACTCTTATGTGTTGTTACTAACATGTCTCTTGTGTAGGTGTCACAGAAATGAATCGAGGAACAAATAGCAAGGGTAACAATGGATAATCATAGGCCATCGTAACATGAAATTAGATCTTAGAGCAACCAAAACAACACATACATGCCTTATCCATCATTCATTTGTCGCAATTAGAAGCAACACATAATAGGTTTTATCCATTTCCAATAAAACCAAGATTTCATCAATCATGTAGAACCCTGTAAGAAATGTCGAACAACAACATAAACATGAAATAAGAACCAGATCTGATCTCCCAATATACAAGGGGGTCCCACCTACTAGTATTATATATCTTGTTAGCTTATAATAATAGGTTTTAGCAATACTTTGTGGGAAAAATCCTTGTTGCGATTTTAATCGTCAACAATTATGAATTATCCTTTTGGTTCCAGTGGCTAGCTTAACCAAACTTGATTTTTCAGGCTTAATTTTCTCCGAAAGTAATCTATCCACTATTTTAGGATCAATGTATCAATGGTTTTCTTATGAATCAATTAAAATATCAACATTATGATTAATTATCTTACCTTCCACCTCGATCATATTGGATTGGTATTCTTCTTGTCAATCATATAAGGTTGCATATATTCTTCCCATGTATTCTATTGTTGTAGCCTCTTGGATGTTGTGCACAGTCTTCACTTTGTCCTTTCTATGAGGCAAATCCTTGTACAAGTGATCTTCTTTGCATCCCCAACATTGGATTGGTGGTCTTCCCCTTTTTCCCAAGGACTCTTCTCTCTTGGATTCATCCTTAGCATACTGGTCAGGATGATTTTTATTAGGGCTATTTCTATTGAAAGGAGGTTTGAATCCTTTCTTTCTCTGGTCAAACTTCTCCTTCTTCTTATCCTTCCAAGATTTCTGCATCGATTCTCTACCCTTTCCTTGCTCATATAGGTACTTATCCTTCCTAATGGTCTTAGTCAAATTTGTGGGTTCATCATATTGAATCTTCTCTTTACAAAAGGATGGAAGCCCACTCAAAAACCTTTGTATTTTCACCTTCTCATATTTTATAAACCACACATACTTTAGTATCCCCAAGAACTTATTTTCATACTCCTCCATGGTCATGCTTCCCAACCTAAGTTCAAATAACTCCTACATTTTATTATCATAGAAGTTCTCTGAAAGGTACTCCTTCTGAAAATAATTCTTGAACTGCTTCTAAGTGATCCTACTCTCATTAATGTGCTAAAATTGCTTCAGCTAATCCCACCACATAACAACTTTCCCATGTAAATGGTATGTAGAAATTTTGGCTTCTAGGTTTGATGAGTATTTATGCAATTGAAAATATCTCCTAAGTCCAAGAAACTATGCTTCAACATCATCTTCCTTTTCTCTTTCACCATCAAAGGATGGTGGCTTAAGCTTCCTCAACTCTCCTTACAAACTATTGAATTCATGTCTTCTTATTTGGTGCCTAATAGGAGATACCTCTGGACTACTTATGGAATATTCAAATGCATAAAATTTCCTAGCTGAGTAGGGATGTGAGTGATTTCTATGAGTTCTACTATCACTTATTGAATAATCATCTCTTTTGCAGTTATCTCTTCTTTCATGAAATCTTCCCTCTTCCTCTTGTTTTGAGTTTGATCCATTCTTTGTTTTCCTTTGAAACTGATTTAAGCTTTGCATCACTTGAGAATTTATCTAATTTTTTTCTCTTATCAGTCTCTCATTGTCTTCTTTGTAACTCTACACTTCTATTTCCAGGCTTCTCATAGTCTATATCAATGTTTCTTGCTCCCCTTTTCCCTTGTGTCCATTGGATTGTGTCTCTGCATTACCAACACTGATATTTTGACATTTGGCCTCTTTCTCATGGCTATAATATCCCTCTCCTTCTTCCACTTCTTGAATATGGATTCTTTTATTGAACTGATACGTTTACACCCCCCAATTCTATAAAATGTGCAAGCAACCATTTTGTTAGGATTATGCATATTATAAAAAACAATTGCCAAACAATGCTACAGGTCCTTTTTCTTCTCAATTCATGAAGAAACATATTATCATTATCCATATTATAAAAATTCCATGTTATTGACCTATGAATCATCTTTCCCAATGACTATAATATTGCCCCAATTCGATATCTGAGCTAAAATTTATGGCTTCTCGAAAAGTCACTTTCAACCCCTTTTCTTTTGGTTTGCAACATGATCTTGTCAAAATATTCCACAGCTCCTTTAACTAGTACATAATTCAAATTATACACAAGCAGTTCCTTCAAACCACTTTCAATGTGACCGTGGATTCAAAACATGGGCTTATTCACTCTTTAGTGCCTTCCTCTGTATTGATGCAAGAGCATCGCCAACACATCAAGCGAGCCAGCGCAGAAGCAATTGGACAGCTGGACAAAGCCAGCACAAATTTTGAAAACACCTTGGAAGTTGTTGCGCGAACATTAATGTGAAGATTTAATGAAGTGCACTTGTATATTGTAAATGGACCTTGAGAGGATTTCTCTCATCCTTAGTAGATAGAAGACATTTAAGATAGTTAATGTAAAGTAGATAGAATTTAATTCTAGACTAGACAGTTGTAGAGCGCAAGAGGGAAACGGGATATAGACACCCTCATTGTGCATTGTAACATTATTGAATCAGAGGATTATGAGCATTTGTGTATGAATAACATAGACGATAAGTAGAGAGTTGTGTAAGAACACCCACGTACAGACATTCGAATTAATAGAAGAGTTTAATTCATATTCATGGTTTGTGTTGTTCTCTGTGTATTGATGTTGATATGCTCATGAATGTTGGATTCCTATTATACATTTTCTTTTATATGTTGTGTATATGATTTCATGGTTGAGTTGAAGTCTGAGAGGAAGAAGGAATGAGTTTCAATTGTTTCTCTATTTCAACCAGAGGATTCCTGCAAGGAGTGAAGTTGAAGTGTCCGCAAGGAGTGCGTTGACAGAGGGTTCAATAGAGATAACTTTTTTTCTCATTCATCACAAAAGGTGCAGTTGGGAACAGGAGCCGTGCAAGCAGTGCACAGGCCAGATAAAAGTCTCAGGGTTGTGAACCTGAGAAAAGAGTTGAAGGAATGTTGTTGCAGGTGTGCGCAGGGTCGAGAAACTCCAACACGTAGATGTTGTTGAAGGTTTACCGCAAGGAGTGCGTGCAAGGATTTTTCTTGAAGGACTTGGAGTCATGGGAAAAGCTCAGGATAGATAGAGCATTGATCCAAGCCAGCCAGGGCCATTGGATTATTCGGGAAATCGCCTATCGGGATTTCGTGAGAGAAGAGTCGAAGATTTGGCAATGGGAATCACGATATTGTAATATGTGATATCCCGATGGCCATGTAAATAGTGTGGGGTCACAGGAGTTAGTGACGTGGACAAGTGGTATGCTTCATCGGGGTTTTTCCGCGAGAAGTCTCGAGCATTGGGCATCAGGATTTGCAAACCCCCGAAGTCCGAAGTCCCGACGAGGTGACGGGACCGTTGAAAAGTTAAAGCCGCGAGCTCATCGAAGTTTTGGCACATCGGGACTTGGGATTCGGAGAACCGAGTGTTTGATATCACGAGTGGTAAAATCGCGATAGAGAAAAAGTCTCGACAGGGTAAAGGAAGGGTCAGCGTTGACTCATATCGGGTCTCGGGGATCCGAGGGTGCAAAGTTCGACCATTAACCTCGCGAAGCTGCAATTTCTGATCCTCCGATAAGTAATGAGAGGGGATCTCACAAAGAGTTCTGTGGATGTAGGTTTCCTGATAGGGAAATAGAAGAACTTTTCAGTTCTTCGGGCCGAAAGGAAGAGAAGATCCTGTGAGCGGGCGTGCCTGCGGGTGCATGTTGCATCATGTATTCTTCTACACAAGAGCTTGTTCAACACAATTTCCAAGGGATTGGTTACTTCTAGGCCCTTCATGCCTCTAATTGACCCCTTTACCTTATCATGAGACCAACACTAGGACCAATTCCTTTGGACTTCGACCTTCGTCTATTCTAGCTTTTCAATCTTCCAACTTCTCCCGAAGCAAACTTCGTCCAAACCCTTCTATTAACTCCACTAGAAGATCGGACAATTGAGATTTAATCTCATGTTGACTGGACGGTACCTCCCCATCTAGAGGATTCAACGAGATCAACGATCGCGACTTAATCAAGAACTGGGATGGATGGTCCTTAATTATTTCAGGACTTCGGTGCTCTAGGACTCTGGGACATTACAATTCTCAAGCCTTTTAACTCCCCCATAGTTTTACCTGCCGAAGCACTTACCCTATCCTTCCACTATTTAATTAGATGGTCACGAGGAATCTAGGAGGGTATTAGATCAATGACTCATGTGAATTCTATACTTTGGGAATCTGACACATTACCACTCACGAGTTTCTCAACTCCTCCAGAGTTATACCTGCTGAAGTGGTCATAAAGTGACGATGACCACTTATCATTGGTTAACCCCTCCTCTTACGCTATCCCTCCACTAGCTTAACCCGATGGCTAGGAATTACTCAATTATTGGGATGGATGGTCCTTAATCAATTCAGTAATTCGACACTCTGGGACTTTGAGACATTTCAAATCCTGAGTCATTCGATTCCCTTGGAGTGATACCTATCGAAGTGCTTACGCCATCCTTCCACTACTTGATATAACAGTTGAGAAAAGTCCTGAAGGGATCTTAGATCAATGGTCTGCATGATTTCACAACTGTAGTATTCGACAATTTCCCTAGTAGAAACGTTGGACACCCTTGGAGGCCATACTCCTAGAGATGACATGGCATGTTGATGTCACCTATGGTGATGTGGACCCATGGCATGTGTTCCATGTGTCACTAAAAAATGAATAGGTTGGGGTCCAAAAGGTACTAAATCCGGTTGACACATGTCCCCACATGGCACCCCTGCCACGTGGCCTATGACACGAAATCAATCAAACAAATGATCCACATTCCTCCACTCCATATCTGACCACCTGTGTGATTTCGTGAAATGTGGCTTTGCACTTCGTGGTTTCAACACTTTGCAATTTTGACACTTTAGGGCTTCGACACTTCTGGGATTTTCCCATTCTCCAGTAATCGCCGAAGTGAAGAAGATCAAAAGTCCCGAAACTTCACTATCCTTCCAATCTAGATCTATGACTCACATTCATCATGAATTCCTATCAGATCAGACGACTGGTGGGACTTTGCGACTTCGACCTTTTCATGCTTCTTCCTTGTCTCCAATAATAATCAAAGAAACAAAGTTCTGAAGTTTTCCATATTCTTCTTTGCTTCAATCAATATCTATGATCGCTCCTGAAATACAAAAGGGATGACCACGATTCTATGATCCTTTACAAAGGATCATTGTCTGCACGATGCTCTAGCTTCTGTGCGATCTCTACAACATTATCTCTCCTTAGATTTAATATCACAAGGACATATTCATTTTTAACCATAATACCCTATCCATAGTTTCAACCCATACCAATCTAGTGTTTCAACCTGAAACTCTGATACCAATATGTAATGTACCCAACCACCCTTAGGTTGGGCTATGCTACTTCAAGCGGTAACATACCCAGCCACCCACAAGATGGGCACGCTACCTCAAAACTCACTTTTGAACTAATTTTGAATTCGAATAAATTTCTAATTAATAAAGAGGCATGAAATATTCACATGCAGAGTTTAAGATTCATGCTACAAGATAATGAAATGAGAGATATGTCATGCATAGTAATAACCAACAAGCATGGATATTATAGATACAAATTTCATAGATAAATAAATACACAATGGAATAAATACACAGGTAAATAAAACTATGACAGAGAGAAATTAGATTTAATGAAATGAATCATCAACTAGATATAGACCAAGGACGTTCCACCCAACCATAGAAATTGTTGTTCCAAGTCTCAACAACAATGTCACCTCCGAGCCAAGACAGTTCCAGAGTGTCACTCAACTTCCCAAACCAGTAAGGACTCAAGATATCATAGGATTTTTATCACACAACAATCCAAAGTACACCAACTCTCTTCTACCCAACCTGCACAACCCAAGAGAATGGACCCCCTTCTCTACCACACAGTCCCTCATGATTTCCACCTCCTTCCAGGGATCCAATGCTTCTAGTCAATAATGTCCATGTGGGGACTCTCAATATTCATAGCTATGGGAAAACCTTAATGCATGCCAATGCATCTCATACATCTAGGCATTAATTCATGGTTGGAATACACAAACAATAATTACAGCCAACAAAACAATGGCTCCTCTCCAAAAAAACGTTTTTCTTTCCCAATCCAAAAACACGAATGAGGCCTGACGAGTGGGTGAAAGAATTAATGGAGAGAGAACCGAATGAAAGGTGTGAACAATGAACAATGAGTGAGTGAGTGAAGAAGAACCCCCAAATAACCCACAATATGGGTTTATATATTTACTTGCAAAACAAAAACCACATGGACTTCCCCAAGAAGCTCATGTAACCACTCTTCTCCATTAACACAACTATGGGTAAATAAAATATAAAATAAATACTTATCCCCTCAAGCCCCCTCTCTTATGGAATCATATCCCCCTATAACTCTTGTCCTTGTCCTTCTAGTAGCCAATGATGTATTTATTATTAATAATGATCAAAACATTACATTTCCTAGGCACACTGGCCTCTTTTACTTGTTTGGGCACTTTGGCCTTCATAATTTAACAAAATACATTATTTAATACGGGGCTCAAAACTGAAGTATTACAGGGGTCCTCTGGATTTTACCAGTCCATTTGTCCTCAGTTCTCTTGAATAATTTCGGAATTGATATTTTTCCCATACATTTGGACCCAACTATCGACTGTACCCTCCTAGATGTTGATTGGGAGTTGGTATCCTTAGTGGCCATAATATTTAAGGTCCTTAGATGAGGTGACAGTGAAGGGAAGTCTTCACTGTACCTAGATCAGACGTTGGTCAAACTCACTCGGGCTCCTTGGAGGGTAACCCATAGGTAAACCCATGAGGGTACTTGCACTAAGGAATAAGTCTATTAAGAAGGTCGCCAACATAACTAATCCACCCGCTCAATCTTAGCCGCTACTCACTTTGTTGACATGATGTTGGATTTCATCACCAACTAGTGCATTCATTGAGAAAATCTATTGTTTTTCTTGCTGGTTTTCTAGATTTTTTTAGCAAATGTTGTATGTTTACCTTAGATGTATTTAAAATTAGTACTATGGCTGAAAAAGGTCTTCATAGATCATGTAGGATGCAAGGGTTTCCTCCAGAAGGCTACAAACCCATACCTCCTAACTCAATTGAAGACACTTACCATGAAGAGTTTGAAAACTATTCAAACACTAGGAGGGTCATTACTACTTTGATCGAAAATCCTGAGGGAGATTTAGTAGTATTTCAGGAAGGTCCTACCCCTCCTGCAAACCTGGCTTTGACAAACCCTCATGATCCACTCCTTCTCTGAGTAGAATTCTCAAGAAACATCGTCGTTGAAGATTATCCTAGGCTACCATCAAGACCATATGAAGAATGTGACATGGAACCTGAACAACCAAATTTCAATAAAGAATTTACTACCCCTCTCCTCTCTACTGAAATGGTAGATCCACAACAAACTCATGTTTGTCTTATATGTAGAACTCCATCGGGTCGGGATATTTATGAAAAATTTAATTTTAGCCGACCACTCTTTAACCCTCCACATACATCTGTCACCACCAATGTAGATGCAAGACCATCAAGTCAGTTTGTTGACCATCCTTCCGAAAAACAATCAATACTTCTACCATCTCAGGACAAATTGCGAGTGAAACAAGTCTTGTAGTACCTAGTAATTTGAAAAGTACCATTACGGTTACACCTATCATCCCTCTTCATGCAACAACCTCATACATGCCACAAAATCCCATTGGGACACATTATCATTAAAGAATTCAAAAATATGTCATGCAACAAAACCCGACTGCAGGACAAGTCCCTACTGGGGGGAGATACTCTGTTAGTGTACAAATCCCAACTGGGGGGAGAACCCTCATTCAGTGTGAAAATCCTGACTAGGGGGAAGCCTTGATTTGGTGGACAAATCCCAACTGGGGGGAAACCCCCATTTACCAGAAAAATCCTAGTTTCTACCCAACCTATGACAGGGAGACAATTTCAAACTTCTTTTTCCAGAAACCCGCCACATTCCTGGGGACCACCCTAGGGAGGACCTTTTAATCAACCATATTAGGGAGGATCTTCCAATACAAACCTACAGGGAGGAACCCTAATTACCAATCCTTTTGGACTATATTATGGACAACCCTTCCTAGGTGTTTTGAATCCCACTTGGGGTCCTCAAGGCCAATCATCCTTTCCTCCCCAAGGGAAAATCACTTACCCTCCTTAGGGTTAATATGGTTACCCTCCTAAGGTGAAACCTAGTTACCCACCTCAAGTTCAAACTATCTATCCTCATTTGGGGTACACTGGTTATCCTTCCCAGGGCCAAATGGGGTTTCCTTCCCCTTTTATGAAAATTTACCAACAAATGAATCCCACTTTCACTGGTCAAAATCCACAACAACATCATATGGGAGGACCTGTTGGATACAACTATCCACCACAACTAGTTTACGATCCTACTGCTATTCATATTCCACACCAGTATCATCCTCATGGAAATCAACAATTAACTTTCTTAGCTACTTTATATCTACTAGAACTGTTGAGATTAACAAATGTTCCCATATTACACTCCTCTTTTTGTCCAGTCATTCCAGCCAAATTATGTTCTAATATTACAAAATTTGACAATAAAATTGAGGATGACCCTAATAACCACATCATGAAGTTTCATCTATGGTTTTTATAAAACTCACTGATGGATGAATCTATCCATTTACGTCTTTTCCATCATACACTTACGGGTTCAGAGGCTAAATGGAACATTTAGTTACAACACAGATCTTTTGAAGATTTCAATTAACTTTCCATGGCGTTGCTCACATACTTCCAATTGCCCATCAGATATGAAACTGACATGGAACTCTTTACCTCCCTTCGTTAGACTAACTACATACATATTTCTGATCATATTCATGAATGGATATGACGATGATGGTTGATCAAAGAAACCATTCCCAGCCAGTTGTTGGCTGAATGGTTCATAAAATATCTATTACCTCATATTTATCATGATGTAGCCATGGGTGGTGTAGTCATAGAAGAGGAATTAATTGATCGTGCCCCGTATTTGGATCTGTTTTATTCCCAATCCAGTATTTTGTATGAATTGATCCCAAACACTCCTCACACATCAACCGATCCATCAAAATCATCCTCCACCGCTCATTCATATGGAGTTATTGGTTCTGTCAAAACCCATTTTGGTTCACAATCGAATGACACAAACAATCATTCAATAATTTCGATGACTACAATGCAAAATCTAATCTCATCAAACTCCAACTCTACAAAATTATTCGAAGTGAACATGGACCAATCTTCTTCACCACCACAATCAGGGGGGGGAAAGAAAAATAAGAATAAACCCAATAAAAATAAAAATCAAATTGAAAATACAATAACAAAAGTACAACCACCTGCTACTGAAAAGAAACCACAGTGAAAACCAAAATTTCCATGTCTCATATGTGCTAAAGATCATTACACACGAGACTGTCGCGTCTATGGTTGGGTGGAACATCCTTGGTTCGCAGCTAGTTGGTGTCATATTTTATAAAGATAAGTGCTCTCTGTTATGGTATTATTTACCTGTATATGAATGTATTCCACTGTGTATTTATTTATCATTTAATTGAATATTTAGAATATGCATTCTTGTTGGTTATTGTTGTGCATCTCGTTAGATATTTTCTTTTATGCATCCTTATTAATTTAAAAAGGTATTAGTAAGAGAAAGAAGTCCAAGGGTGGGATTTAAGGTAGCACACACTGGCCTGTGGGTGGCGGTGTATGTTACAGATTAGTATCAGATCTTTTGGTTGAAACGTCAGGCCGGTATGGGCCAGATCTGTTGGTCAGAGTGTCATGATTGAGATCGAATTATGACCATGAAGTTGAAAATCTTAGGAGGAATGTCATTGCATAATATACGCAATAGCTAGAACGTCATAGATCCTTTGTAAGGGTTTGAAGGATTGTGACCGTCCCTTTCCAATTTGGGAGAGATTGCCACTATGGGATCAAGAGAGATCCGAGATCGTTGGATCGGAGGGTAGGTGAACAAGGGTCATATAATGAAGGATAAGAAAAGGTTAAGTCACAATTATCATATCTCATTGGAGATAAATCGACGGTGGGGAGGCATTGTGGGGATTGGGAAGAAAATTAAAGTTTTTGCAAGTTGTGAGCCCGCAATCGCTCAGGATCGTTGATTTTTCTAGATCAATAGATCAATGATGGATATATATTCCACTACAGATGAGCATCTTCTCTTTGTGGAGATTGGAAAGGAAATTAAAGAGTGAGTGAGTTGAGTCTTCACAATCACTCGTGGTCGTTGATATTCAAGAAGGGGACACTTGTCAGGCGATCTCGTACTCCGGGAGGAAAAAAGAAGAAGTTGAATCAGTAAATGACTCCCGAAACCTAAAGTTCTGAAGCCTAAAGAGTATAAGTCATGGGGCATTATGAGGTCACCTGGAGGTGATGTGGACCCCAAAAGGTTAAGCAATTCAGAAATTCAAAGTTTGGGAGACTTGAGGAGTGCAAGCGTAAAATCTTTTGAAGCCTGAAATTCTGAAGTGTCATGGCTTGCGAACATCTCTTGGGATGATGTGGATACATGGGATGTGTGCCACATGTCAACAAGTTTTGAACATGTGGAGGATTGAAATTTCAGTTTGACACGTGCCATCCACCTGATTGGGCCATATGTCCACTTCTAGTATTTTTCCACGTGGCGACATATCATGTAATCCGAAGACTAGGCACTCCAGAGGAAAAAGATGTGATAGTTTGTGTTGGTTCGAGAAATCCCAAAGAACCAAAGGCTAGAGTACATATCAACCATTGATCCTAGAAGACATGCGGCAGTATATCTTGTAGCGGTTCACAAGATCAACAATATGGGAGAAAGTGAAGGCAGAGAGTTTGAAACTCCCAAATCCCGAAGAGCCAAACTGATTCACAAATGTTGATCTGAGAGAGACATGCATCGACGGATAGTCAATTTTGGGTGAAATTACTCCAGGAAAAAGTGGAGGAAAATATTTTGAAACTCCTAAATCCCGAAGAGTCGAAGCGATTCATAGTCGTCGATCTATAGGAGGACATGCGTCGACGGACCATGAACTCTAGGTGGAAGCATTTCAAGAGGAAGCAAGCGGGGGAAGATGAGGCTTCCAAAGGATGAAGTCCCAAAGTGGACTAGAGCCGTTGATTTGAGTTGGATGTGTGGCACCTTATCTAAAACTTTGGGTAAGGACTACTCCGGGGGAAAGCGGAGGTCGAAATTTCCAAACTCCCAAAGCAGTCCCAAAGTGGATCTTGATCATTGATCGTGAATGAGGACGAAGACTATTGATCTGGTCCTAGCTGAAGGTTCTAAAGTTGCGAAAGCACCAGGAAGGATTTGGCCACGATTTCGAGCCATGGTCACTTGGGGAAATGGTTTGAATGGAGTGCCTTTGCATAATTAAATTCTATATCGGCTAAGGGATAACATGGAATTGTTATACTGTGCAGATTGATACACGTATGTTCTTCATTAATTTAGAAGAGGTCCTGTAACATGGTTTGGAAAATTTTGTTTATCATATGCTTAATTCTAAAAAAATGGTCGCTTGCACATTTTGCAGAATTAAGGGGTTTAAACACATCATCTCAGAATGCGTATTGAAGAAATGGAAGAAGGTGAGGGAGCCTCCAGCCATGATAAGGAGGTCGAAGGCCAGAATACCAGAGTTGGTAATGCAGAGATAGATTCCAATGGATGCAAGGGCAGAGGAGAGAAATAAACATTAATAGAAACTGTAAGAAGCCTAAAAATAGAAGTGTAGAGATACAAAGAATACAATGAAAGACTAATGAGAGAGAAAAGTCAGATAAATGATCGAGTGTTGCAGAGCTTAAATCAGTTGCAGAGGCAAACGAAGAAGGGATCAAACTCAAAACAAGAGGAAGAAGGCATGTTTTGTGAAATAATTGAGGATCGTGGAAGAGATGGTTATTCAGGAAGTTCCAGCAGAAATCATAGACACCACTCACCTCCTTACTCAGAAAGAAAGTTTTATGCATCGAGAGATTCCATAAGCAATCCAAAGGTGTCTCTTGTTAGGCACTAGAGAAGGATACAAAAAGTGGACAGTTTGCAATTAGATTTGAGGAAGCTTAATCCACCCTCTTTTGATGGTGAAAAATAAAGGGAAGATGATTCTGAAGCATGGTTTCTTGGACTCAGGAGGTATTTTAAATTGCATAACTATTCATAAAACCCGGAAGCCAAGATTTCCACCTATGATTTACATAGGAAAGTTGCAATGTGGTGGGATCAACTAAATCAAGATGAACATATTAATGAGAGTAGGATCACTTGTAAGCAGTTCAAGAAGTACTTATGGAAGGAGTACCTCTCAAAGAATTTATATGACAAGAAAATGCATGAGTTCTTTGAACTCGGGCTAGGAAGCATGACTATGGCTAAAGTATGTCAAGTTCATTGATGATGAGAAGGTTAAAATACAGATATTTCTAGGTGGATTGACAACCTTTTATAAATAAAATATTAAGTATGATATTGCCCAAGACCTTGACTAAGGCCATCAGGAAGGCTAAATACTTGTATGAGAAAGGCCAAGGAAGAGAAACACTGCAGAAATATTGGAAGGATAAGAAGAAGGAAAAGTCTGATCAGAGGAGGAAAGGATTCAAACCTCCCTTCAATAGGAATGAGCCTAATAGAAATCATCAAGATCAATATGCTAAGGGTGAATCCAAGAAAGAAGACTCCTTGAGAAAAGGGGGAATTCCACCTATCCAATGTTGGGGATGAAAGAAGATCACCTATACAAGGATTTCCCACATAGAAATGACATAGTGAAGACCGTGCACAATGTCCAAGAGGCTACAATAGTCGAAGATATGGGAATAATCTATGCATCTTTAGATGATTGACAAGTGGAATACCAATCCAATATGATAGAGGTGGAAGGTAAGATCATAAACCATCCCGTCACTATTTTAATTGATTCAGGAGAAATTCATTGTTACATTGATCCTAAAATAGTGGATAAATTACATTTGGAGAAAATTAAGATTGGAAAATCAAGTTTGGTTCAGTTAGCCACTCGAACCAAAATGAGAATCCATGATATGGTCAAAAGTTGTTCCATAAGTCTTAATGGTGTGAATACTAGTGTTGATCTAAATATCATACCCTTGGGGTATTATGATATTCTAATTGGAATGGATTGGTTGAGCAAGCATAATGTTTTCCTAGATTTTCATAGAAAGACATTTACATGTCTTGATGGAGATGGAAAATAGAGCACTGTGAAAAGAGTTCCAAGACCCATGTCTATAAGGGAGATTTAAGCCTTACAGTTGAAGAGATGTTTTAGAAAAGGATGTCAATTGTATGAAACTCATGTGGAAGAGCCAGAAAATACAAAGGGGCCAAGCCTTGAAGATTTCTCGGTACTACAAGAATTTGAAGATGTATTCCAAGAAATACTAGGGTTGCCACCAAGAAGGGACATAGATTTATCAATTGATCTAGTGCCTGGAGCTGCCCCGGTGTCAAAAACACCTTACAGAATGATCACACCAGAGTTAAAATAATTACAAATGCAGTTGGAGGAATTGTTGAAGAAAGGGTACATACATCCAAGTGTTTCACCTTGGGGAGCACCAGTACGTTTTTTCAAAAAGAAGGATGGAACCTTGAGGGTGTGTATTGACTTTTGAAAACTAAACAAGTATACTATAAAGAACAAGTATCCTCTACCCAAAATTGATGACCTCTTTGATCAACTAAGAGGAGCAAAGATATTTTCGAAGATTGACCTGAGGTCAGGATACCATCAGGTAAGAATCAAGGAAGAAGACATTCATAAGACAACCTTCAGGACCATGTATAGGAATTATGATTTTTTAGTGTTTCCATTTGGACTGACCAATGAACCAACTGTATTTATGTGCTTAATGAATGGCATATTCAGAAATTATATGGATAAGTTTGTCATAGTGTTCTTGGATGACATACTTGTCTATTCTAAGTCTGAAGAGGAGCATGAACATCACTTAAGACTGGTATTGCAAATGATGAGAGAACATCAATTGTATGCCAAGCTGATTAAGTTTTATTTTTATCAAAATAATATCCATTACTTGGGACACATTATTTCAGAGCAAGGCATAGTAGTAGATCCAAAGAAGATTGAAGCCATTAGAGGATGTCCAACACCCAGAAATGTGTCAGAAGTCAAATATTTTATGGGATTAGTTGGTTACTATAGAAGGTTCATAGTAGTGTTCTCTAATATTTCTTATCCCATCACTTCTTTGCAAAAGAAGGGAACTGAATTTGAATAAACACCTAAATGTGAAGAGAATTTTAATTTGTTGAAGGAATTACTTACTAGTGCACATGTGTTAAATATTGTTGACCCAAATGAAAGTTTTGTGGTATGTATAGATACATGTAAGGAAGGACTTGAGGGAGTCCTCATTCAAAATGGATATTTCATTGGTTATGAGACCAGAAATATTAAGCAACATGAGAGGAACTATGCCACACATGACTTGGAGTTTGATTCCATTTCCCACGCCTTGAGGATGTGGAGGCATTACCTCATGGGGAAGAGATTTGAATGAAGAACATACCACATTGGCCTAAAGTATCTTTTTGAAAAACTAACCTTGAATGCCATGAAAACAAGGTGGCTAGAATTTTTAAATGAATATGACCTATATATCAAGCATATCAAAGGAAAATAGAATAAAGTTGTCGATGCACTTAGTAGAAGAGTGCATCTCATGCATGCTACTGTTTTCAGTATGCATCAATCAGACTTGAAGAGCATAATTTTAGATGACTCGCTATAGATCAGCCTTACCTATAGGTAAAGGAAAAATTACATAAAGGAGATGTACAACAAAAAATAAAGGAGTATGAGATAAAGGAAGATGGATTATTCATGCATAAGAATAGAATCTATGTTCCTAGTTCCAGACAACTGAGGAATTTGGTATTGAAGGAAATGCATGGTGTTCCTTATGTTGGACATCTTGGTTATCAGAAAAAGATGAAAACAGTAAGAAGCCAATTATTTTGGTTGGGAATGAAAAAGGATGTTGTTGATTACATCGCTCGATGTATGGAATGCCAAAAGGTGAAGGCCGAGCATAAGCACCCAACAGGTTTGCTGCAGCCATTACCAATCCCAGAGAAGAAATGGGAGGTGATAACCATTGATTTCATAACTAAATTACTCAGGACAGCAAGGAAACATGATTCAATCATGGTGGTGGTTGAAAAGTTAACAAAGGACGCTCGTTTTGTTCTTGTAAAAACAACACATACAACGGCTAATATTGCAGAAATTTACATGAGGGATATTGTCTCAGACAAAGATACAAATTTTACCTCCAATTTATGGAGGAGATTTCTTAAAGGATTTGGTACAAATCTAAACTTTATCACAACATACCATCCCCAATCAGATGGAAAAACAAATATGGAAACCGAGTAATTGAAGATATGATGAGAATGTATGTGATGGATAAGCCATCTATGTGGGAAGATTACTTACACTTGGTTGAGTTTGCATATAATAATGGGTATCAAGCTTCATTGGGAATGAGCCCATTTGAAGCCTTGTATGGTAGGAAATTAAATACTCTAGTGATTTGGGACAACCCAACAGATAGAGCGGTACTTGGGCTGAAGTTGCTCAAGGATATGGAAGACCAGATGGTTAAGATCAAGCAGAATTTGAAGGCAGCTCAGGATAGACAGAAATTTTATGCAGATAAGAACATGATAGCTAGAGAATTTAAATTAGGGGAGCATGTACTTTTGAAAGTGAATCCCAAGAAAATATCCTTGAAATTGGGTAGTTGTACAAAGCTGGTAGCCAGATTTTGTGGTCCATTTGATATATTGGACATAATAGGGCAAGTTGCATACATGCTTGCATTGCCTTCTTCCATGAATGTGCATGATGTATTTCATGTCGCTTTAATAAATAAATATGTACATGATCCTAACCATGCTATTGATTGGCATATGATTTAGGTAGAGACAGAGTGAGACTTTCAGGTTCATATAGTGCGGGTATTGGAAAAAAAGGTCAAAATGCTCTGGAATTGAGTTATAGAGCTGGTAAAATTTCAGTGGACCTGCTACAGTCCTGAAGATGCTACCTGGGAACATGAATATGCCATGCGGGCAGAGTACCAGTATATTTTTTAATACATTTTTAAATTTTGATCTCTATTTTGTATATGCACCGAGGACCGTGCCAAAATAAGGTGGAGGGGATGTAACACCCTGGATTTTGAACCCCCATTTTAAATAATGTATTATTACAATGCTGAGAGGCCAGAGTGCCCCAAAAATTATTAAAATGCTAGTGTGCCCAAGAAATGTAATGTTTTGATCATTATTAATAATAAATACATCGTTGGCTGCTAGACAAACAAAGACTAGAGTTATAGGGGGCTATGATTCCACAAGAGAGGGGGATTGAGGGGATGAATGTTTACTCCTATTTTAATTACCCTTTTGTTTAAGGGAGTGTATCAATTATGTGAGCTTCTTGGGGGAGGCCAGGAGGTTCTTGATTCCCCACAAAAATACTTAAACCCGTCCCTGGTCTGATTGGCGAGTTGGCTCGTTCACTTCTTCACTTATTCTTTCATTCCATTCTTTCCCTCGCACATTCATTCACTGATTGTTCATTGTTTCACTCTTTGGTTGGAGACCTCACTCCATTCATTTCCGTCACCCATTCATCTTCCTCATCTGTTTCTTGGCTTGGGAGAGGGAAACAAACTGTTGAACAGTATCCACGGTATTGTTGGATGTAGTGGTCGCTGGTGTAATCCAGCCATGACTTGAGGCCTTCATGTTTGAGATGCGTTGGCATGTGTCTAGATTTTTTCACAGCTATGAGTCATGAGAGTTCCATCATTGAGATTCTAGACCAATTGCGTTGGATCCCTGGAAAGAGAAGGACTGCCTGAGGAACTGTGTGTCAAAGAAGGGTGGAGGTCCATTATCTTGGGTGGTGCAGGCTGGGTAGAAGAGAGTTGGGTACTTGTATTGTTGTGAGTGTTGGGATAGCCTATGAGAGCTTGAGTGCTGACTAGTTTTGGAAGCCAAGTAACACTCTAGAACCATCCTTGTGGACTCATAGCCCTGGCTCGGGGGGGACACTACTGTTGAGATTTGGAATATTAGTGTCTAGGATTGGGTGGAATGTCCTTGGTCTGTAGCTAGTTGGTGTCATATTTTATAAATATAAGTGCTCTCTATTATGGTATTATTTACCTGTATATGAATGTATTTCGTTGTGTATTTATTTATCGTTTAATTTAATATTTAGAATATGCATGCTTGTTGGTTATTATTGTGCATGTCATTAGATATTTTCTTTTATGCATCCTTATTAATTTAAAAAGGTATCAATAAGAGAAACAAGTCCAAGGTGGGCTTGGAGGTAGCGTACCCTGACCTGTGGGTGGCAGGGTATGTTACAATCCTCCTAACGAGGATGCTTCATCGTGTGCACACACTTATATGCTTAATGGTGTAGATATGACCACTCACACTATGACTGATCCGATTTTAAGGGGGTATATGGTCTAAATTCGGATGCAAAAGTCATAAAGCTATAAAGATAAAAGATTGAGCATGTGGATCAAGGAGATACCCACATCCTTATTAATTAATTGGGATAACAAGTTGTTGATATGGGTCAAAGAGAGTCCCACCTCTCCATTATTGTATTGGGCTTTATTTTCCACTAATTATTTAGTTGGGTAGTTAGATCTATTATTATAATAATAGAGACTCATTTAATGAGATATTTCCATTATTGTATCGAGTTTTATTTTCCACTACTTAGTTATCTAGTTAGTTAGATCTATTATACTAATAAGAAAGACTCATTTAATGAGCTCTTTTTTACTTTGTCCAATGGACCATTTTGTAATGCTATATAAATGCCTAGCATGCCTTCTCATAATATCAAGTTACTCATTTTGGCTTCTCTCATATATTCTATTGTTCATTGCGAGATTAATTATCTCTGGGTGATTTACTAGTAATTAGTTTTAGAGGTGAGGCTCATCTTTGAGCCTCACCTCCCAAGTACTTCATTTACATGTTTTTTTTGTGCATTTTTTTTCATGCAATATTGGCATGTCTAAGCTCCTCCTCTCTTGGCATTCAAGCCATCTAGATATCAGCCACTGAGATCCGAATCAATGACATATGACACACCACCAGGTAAACCCAATAATGAAAACATAACTAATGGAACTGTGACTGATCCACCTTCCACTTCAGTTACCCCTCCATATGGACCTCTCCAGATTAAGAAACTGAATTTTGACTCTATCTTATGTCCACCCAAGAGCACAATCAAAAAGTCAACATTTAATTCTAACTCTCGTGTTTCCCAAAACTACAACATTGTCAAATATTTGGCCCAAACACCTTGTGCCATTTCGTCTCTCGAAGTTCTACAACACTGCCCTAGACAACGTAGAACTCTCTTGCCAGCCATCAAAGTTATATATCCTGAGTCATCGAATAATATCACCTTCAATTTGGACAATTTTAAGTCATGACTCTCTCACCAACTTTATTTCCAAATTGATTTCATTTTCCATAATCAGCATATTCATCACACGATCTTGGATGAGGGAGAATCAACATGTGTCATGTCCTTAGCTTGTTGGAAAGGCCTTAAATCACATGGTCTTAATTAATCTCCCACCATGTTAAAATTAGTTTATGGAAGAGGTTTCCGACCTCATGGATTGTTACAATCCTTAGTCATTCAATTGGGGGGGAAATTGTTTCCGTCGATGTAGAAGTAGTCGACGCTCCCCTCGATTATAACTTGTTTCTAGGAAGAATTTGGTTCTATTCTATGACTGTTGTCACTTCATTGGTTTTTCGATGTGTCCAATTTCCTCATCCATGAAAAATAGTGACTATCAATCAGTTAGATTACTTCACCCATGATGCTCCCACTCAAACAACCAACAATATTCCATTCTTGGGGGATTCAAATATTATTTATGAAAGTGTAGGGGTAAGTCTACTAAAATATTCATTGCTCATGGGAAATTTCCAACACCTCTTCCTCCAGATACGCGACATATTGTAATGATTAATATGATTTTGAATATGGTACATCAATCCCTCAAATAATCTATTCCATGGATCGTACCTAGTCCCTTAGAATTCGATTCACTAGGTGACACTATGCCACTTAGTCCTACAAAGGTAGAGTAAGAAGTCATTCAATCTGCCTCTCCTTCACCTGATGACCAACATCTACTAGCATATAATTCATATTCATTACCATCTTGGTCAAATTCCCTATCCTCCACTTTTGATTACATCCTACATATTTTTCCATCCGATGAATCCATTATGGAAATTCTTAGTATTGAGGAGGTGCCATGGAATGACCACCACCATCTTTCATTCTTTCTTCCCATTTTGGATAAAATTGAGAAATATATTTCATCGATATTTCCCACCGATATCGTCGACACTCCCCAATATCCAATACTCCCTCAGGATACAATCTATAAAGGATATTTGGGAAACATATCTCAAACAATCAATGTTGACATATGCACAAAAGAAGGTATTGTGGAAAACATACAACTAGATGCCAATTGTTCAACTGAAAATATTGAAACTTACACCATCTTGTTTAAATAATTCCATGACATCTTCGCCTGGAGCTATGAATAAATTCCATGGATTGATCCTTTGATCACTTTGCATGAAATCAAAACTTACCCTGGAGTTAAACCTGTAAGATAGAAACTTGGTTCGGTTCATCTCAAGAAAACTGCAGCAATTAAGGCCGAAATAGAAAAGTTACCAAAGTCTAGTTTTATTTACCCCATGCCTCTCATTGAATGGGTTTCCAACATCGTTCCGGACACCAAGAAATAAGGGAAAATTCATTTTTGTGTCGATTATAGGGATATAAATAAGGCTTGTCCGAAAAACAATTACCCTATGCCCTTTATCGACCAAATTATCAATAATTGCACTCGAAGTGTCATTTTCTCTTTTATGAATGGATTTTTTGGATGTAACCAGATTGATATTTTACCTTTTGATCAACAAAACATAGCCTTCATCTTCCCATGGGTGACTTTTTCCTATCGGAAATTACCTTTTAGCCTTAAAAATACTGGACAAACGTTTCAGTGAGCTATGTCATATGATTTCCACGACATTAAACATATTGTTGAACCCTATCTCAATGACCTTCCATCTCACTCGGCTCGTCGATAGGATCATATTGGTCATATAAGCGCAATATTTCTTATATGTAGGTATTACAACATACGTTTGAATCCCCATAAATGAATTATTTCTATTGAATCAGGGAGACTCCTCAGTTTTGTAGTATCATGTGATGTCCCTAGCCACCAATCTTTGGCCGGGAAATGTCACTACAGAAACATATCTTTCTCCGATACCATTTTTTGACATCCCCGACCTTAAACCAACAAGCCAGGCCATGCCACTGAATAAATTTCATGCTCTGATACCATTTATATTTATATACATATATTTCTAATGCAATTTAAACAATTATAGCATTCTTTTCATACACTTATTCATGTGGAAACAACATTAAAACATACATGCAATATATACAAACAATTATAATAACATTATAACTTGATTTCAAGATACACATCATATAAAGAACAAATATTTGGTACTTATATTTTAATAGATGACCACCAAATGTGTGTGGAACTTCTATGAACATCCCAGTCTTAGACCACGCTGCCCATCACACTCAATAATGGGTCACCCCCAAGCTGGGACTAAACTCCATTGGGAAAGGGATTCCTAGGCTTGAAAAGGACAACATGAAAGTTGCACATAACAACATGAAGTATTTTCTCCCAGGAGCCACTTACACCCACAACCCACATACCCTCATTCCCCACATGCCTGTCCCACCCCAAGGGTGTACACCTTCACTATCACAACTTCATCGACTGTCTACCTCCCTTATAGGGATTCAACAACAGGATAGACCGGAAGTCTCAAAGTATTGTAGCTTCTATGAGACTCCCTCCAAGAGAACTCACTTCCTCAACACACTGTCTCACCTGGAGAGAGTTGCTCACATGCCTGACAACCTGCCTCTTCTATCTATCTCCTATGTCCAGCAGGTAACCACTAAAGAAAAAATTGGGTATGGGCTCTGGTAATGACAACAAGCCACACTAGTCCAAAGAAAATGTGGGTAGCAACAACAAAGGATAAGGCACGATATAGCTCAAAAACTACATAGTCGTGTTGTGCTTCACAAGAAATATGGTTAGCTTCATACACATGTGTGAAGGTTTCATAAGTTACAGAGATCGACGATGGAGGAAATGGATCGATTTGTCAAGGCTCTCTCTATCTCAGTGTGTGCATTAGTGGGGAGTATGGTAGACTTGCGAGAGTGGCGACGATCATGAGAGTGGTGAGGGAACCCCCAATGAGTTGACTTTGCCACCTAAAAACTGTATGTGCCCAGGTTGACAGATGTCTTCTTGAAGCTGCACTCATTCCACTTAACACTCGTTCCCTTTCCCAAGGAACATAGGAAAACATAGGTTATGTCAAACCTTAGCCTCTAGGATATAATAATATAATATTATATTATTCCTTTAGAGGTAAGCCATCTAGCTTAGCCCCTATTCCTAGACATTTAGCCCCTTCGCTTTACCTACCTAGTGGAGCTTAGTCCCCCATAAATCTTTCTCCGTGGTCGGTCTACACGCAGTGATGTAATTTTATTAATGATGTGAGTATTTACATATACAAAATCAGGCTCATTGGCCTTAACATCTGGGCTCTCCGACCTAATAAACACATAAGTCTTACAACTTATAAACAATTGGCTCACCAGCCTATAAACATAATTACAATTCAACAGGGGCTTGACCTTGGGTTGTTACAATCCCCTCCCCTTATTTTTTCACTGTCCTCAGTGAAACTTATTTACACAACAACAACAAGATTTCCAAAATATTCAAAAAGATGTGGGTACTCTGCTCGCATAGAATCTTTATGATCCCATGTTGCATCCTCAGGACCGTACCAGGTCCAGTGAACCTTTACAAGATTTATGACTCAATTCTGGAGTTGCTTGCTCTTTTAATCTAGTATGCACACAGGATGCACTTGCAAAGCACCTTCTTGGTCCAACTTAATCACATTCCAATCAATCACATGATTATCATCATGTATATACTTCTTGGGAAATGATACATGAAATACATTATGAATAGTCATGGATGCAGGAAATGAAAGCATGTAAGCTACTAGTCCAATCCTTTCTAGGATTTCAAACGGTCCACAATATTTGGCTGCAAACTTGGAACAACTTCCCAGCTTCAAGGAAATTTTGTTGGCTTTCACCTTCAGGAAAACATGATCACCCAATTTAAACTCTTTGTGGGTTATGCCTTTGTCTGCATAGCTTTTCTGCCTGTCTTGGGCAGCCTTCAAATTTTTCTTTATCTTTAAAATTTCTCTTCCATTTCCCTGAGAAACTCTGGCCCAATCACTCCCCTATCAGTTGGGTTGTCCAGGCTTACTGGGGTGTTGCACTTTTTTCCATAAAGTGATTCAAACGGGGTCATATTCAGTGATTCTTGATACCCATTGTTGTAGGCAAATTATACCAAGTGTAGATAATCTTCCCATTTAGATGGTTTTTCCATCACATACATCCTTAGCATATCTTCTATCACTTGGTTTACTCTTTCTATTTGTCCATCTGACTTAGGATAATAGGATGTGTTGAAGTTCATGTTCGTACTAAACCCCTTGAATAATCCTCTCCAAAACGTCGAGGTAAATTTTGGGTCTTTGTCAGACACAATTGTCTTGGGAATGCCATGAAATCATTCTACCTCCCTCATATAAATATCAACAAAGTTAGTTTTCTTGTGAGTAGTCTTCAATGGGATAAAATGGGTGGCCTTCGTGAGATTATATACCACCACCATGATGGAATCATGTTGTTTTTTTGTTCTAGGTAATCCTGAGATGAAATCCATTTTCACCACTTCCCACTTCCACTCAAGGATGGTTAATGGTTGTAGCATCCCAGCTGGGTGTCTATGCTCATCTTTGACCCTTTGACACTCCATACATATGGCAATGTACTCTGCAATTTATTTCTTCATACCTGGCCAATCGTAATGTCTCTTGACTACTGCCACTGTTTTTTGGTATCCAGTGTGCCCAACATAAGGTAGATTATGCATTTCTTTCAATATCATACTTCTCAATTCGTGAGAACTGGGTACATAAATTATGTTCATGTACCAGATTATTCCATCATCTTCCAATCTATAATCTTGAACTTTTTGTAGCATCTTACCTTGCTGTAACTTTGTTACCATATCCATGTACTGCAAATCTGCTTTTGCAGCTTTCAAAATTCTACCTTTAACATCAGTTTGATACATGCTAATGGTTGTAGCATGTAGTTCATGCACTCTCCTGTTGAGTGCATCAACCACTTTGTTCTTCTTTACTTTGATGTGCTTGATATCAAATTCATATTCATAGAGGAATTTCAACCATCTTCTCTGCCTGACATTCAATGTAGGTTGATCAAACAAATACTTCATACCATTATGGTTTTTCCTAAGCTCCAACCTCTTTCCCATGAGGTAGTGTCTCCATTTCTTTAAAGCGTTTACAATGGCTACCAACTCCAAATCGTGAGTGGAATAGAGCCTTTCATTCTCTTTCAATTTACTGGATTCAAAGCCTATCACGAACCCATTCTGATTGAGGAATCCACCTAGTCCTTCTTTGCATGCATCAGTGAAAACCACAAAATCTTAATTCAGATCTGCCAAGGCCGAGACCCTGGTGATTATAATTATGTTTATAGGTTGGTGAGACAAGTGTTTATAAGATGGAAGAATTATGTGTTTATTAGGCTGGGGAGCCCAGATGCTAAGGCCAATGAGACTGATTTTGTATATGTAAATACTCACATCATTAATAAAATTACATCATTGTGTGTAGACTGACCACAAAGAAATATTTATGGGGGACTAAGCTCAACTGGGTAGGGAAATGGAAGGGGCTAAGTGTCTAGGAATAGAGGCTAAGCTAGAGGGATTACCTCTAAAGGAATAATATTATATTATATTATTATTAACCTAGAGGCTAAGGTTTGACATAACCTATGTTGTCCTAAGTTCCTGGGGAAAGGGAACAAGTGTTAAGTGGAACTCATGCAGCTTCAAGAAGACATGTGTCAACCTAGGCACATGTAGTTTTTAGGTGGGAAAGTCAACTCATTGGGGGTTCCCTTACCACTATTGTGATAGTCACCACTCTCGAAAGTATACAATACTCCCCATTGATGCATGCAATGAGACAAAGAGATCCTTGACACAACCATCCATTGCCTCCATCGTCGATCTATGAAACTTCTGAAACCTGCACACCTTTGTATGAAGCTAACCATTTTTCCTATGAAGCACAACACTACTATGTAGTGTTTGATCCATATCACGCCTTAGCCTTTGTTGTTTCTACCCACGTTTTCTCCAGAATGGTGTGGCTTGTTGTCATTACCAGAGACCATACCTAATTTTTGTTGTGGTGGTTACCCACTGGACTTAGGAGCTGGATAGAAGAGGTAGGTTGTCAGGCCTGTGAGAAAATCTCTCTAGGTGAGAGAGTGTGCTGAGGAAGTGAGTTCTCCTGGAGGGATTCTCGTAGAAGCTACAATACTATGAGACTTTTGGTCTAGCCTGTTGCTGAAGCCATGGAAGGGAGGTGGACAATCGATGGACTTGTGATAGTGAAGGTGTACACTCCTGGGGTGGGACATGCATGTGGGGAATGAGGCTCTATGGGATGTGGGAGTAAGTGGATCCTGGGAGAAAATCCTTCCTTTTGATCTGTGTGACTTTCATGTTGTTCTTTCCAAGCCTAGAAATCCCTTGCCTAGTGGATTTTAGTCTCAACTCAAGGGTGACCCACTGTTGAGCGTGATGAGAAGCATGGTATAAGGCTGGGAGGTTAGTGGAAGGTACACATCCAGTTGGTGGTAATCTATTAAAAGATAAGTACCAAATCTCTGTTCTCTGTATGATGTGTATCTTGAAATAAAGTTATAATTTTATTAGAATTGTCTGTATATATTGCATGTATGTTTTAATGTTGTTTCCGAATGAATAAGTGTATGAACATAATGTTATAATTGTTTAAATTTCATTAGATATATATGTATATAAATATAAATGGTATCAGAGCATGAAAGTTATTTGGTGGCATGGACTGGCCTGTTGGTTTAAGGTCGGGGATGTCAAAAAACGGTATCAGAGCAAGAGATGTTTCTGCAATGACATTTCCCGGATAGAGGTTGGTGGTTGGGGATGTCACAAATTCAGTGATGCTTGTTACCCATTGTTGTAGGAAAATTATATCAAGTGTAGATAACCTCCCTTTTAGATGGTTTTTCCATCACATACATCCTTAGCATATATTCTATCACTTGGTTTACACTTTCTATTTTTTCATCTGACTCAGGATGATAGGATGTACTGAAGTTCAGGTTCGTTCCGAACCCCTTTAATAATCCTCTCCAAAAATTTGAGGTAAATTTTGGGTCTCTATTAGAGACAATTGTCTTGGGAGTACCGAGCAATCATGCTACCTCCCTCATATAAATATCAACAACGTTAGTTTCCTTGTGAGTAGTCTTCAATGGGATAAAATGGGTGGCCTTCATGAGCTTATCTACCACCACCATGATGGAATCATGTTGTTTGTTTTTTCTGGGCAATCCTGTGATGAAATACATTGTCACCACTTCCCACTTCCACTCAAGGATGGTCAATGGTTGTAGCAACCCAGTTGGGTTTCTATGCTCATATTTGACCCTTTGACACTCCATACAACTGGAAATCTACTCTGCAATTTCTTTCTTCATACCTAGCCAATGGTAATGCCTCTTGACTGCTGCCACTATTTTTTTGTATCCAAGGTGCCCAACATAAGGTACATTATGCATTTGTTTCAAGATCATACTCCTCAATTAGTGATAACTAGATACATAAATTATGTTCCTGTACCGAAGTATTCCATCATCTTCCAATATATAATCTTCAACTTTCTACAACATCTTACATTGTTGTAACTTTGTTACCATCTCCATGTACTGCAAATCTTCTTTTGCATCTTCCAAAATTATGCCTTTAACATCAATTTGATACATGCTAATGGTTGTAGCATGTAGTTCATGCACTCTCTTGTTGAGTGCACCAACCACTTTTTTCTTCTTTCCTTTGATGTGTTTGATATCAAATTCATAATCACAGAGGAATTCCAACCATTTTCTCTACATGGCATTCAATGTAGGCTTATAAAACAAATACTTCATACCATTATGGTTTGTCCTGAGCTCAAACCTCTTTCCCATGAGGTAGTGTCTCCATTTCTTTAAATAATGTACAATGGCTTCCAACTCCAAATCATGAGTAGTGTAGATCCTTTCATTATCTTTCATTTTCCTGGATTCAAAGACTATCATGAACCCAATATGGTTGAGGAATCCACCTAGTCCTTCTTTGCATGCATTAGTGCAAACCATGAAATCTTCATTCGGATTTGCAATATTTAGAATTGGAAATCTTCACATTCCTGTGTCCAATGAAATTTTACCCCTTTTTTCTTCAGGGAAGTGATTGGGTGATCGATTCTTGAAAATATTGCAATGAATCTCCTATAGTATCCAACTAGACCCATGAAGGATATCACTTCTGTCACATTATTAGGTTTTTTCCACCCTTTAATGGCTTCAAACTTTTCAGGGTCTACTGTTATTCCATCCTCGGATATTATATTCCCCAAATAGTGGATTCAATTTAGGTAAAATGAGCACTTTCTCAATTTGTCGAACAGTTGGTTCTCTCTAAGCCCCTATAACACCATCCTTAGGTGTTTATCATTCTCTTCTTCTGTCTTGGTATATACAAGGATTTCATCCAAAAATACAATGATGAACTTGCCTAAATATTCTCGGAAAACACCATTCATTAAGAACATGAAAACAATTGGGGCATTTGATAACCCAAATGGAACCACTGTGAACTCATAATGATTGTACCTTGTCCTGAAGGAAGTCTTGTTGATATATTCCTATTTAAGCCTTACCCGATGGTATCCTGACCTAAGATTTATCTTCGAAAATATCCTTGCATCCTTCAACTGATCAAAGAGATCATCAATCCTTGGTAGAGGATACTTGTTCTTTATAGTCACTTTGTTCAATTGCCTGAAGTCAATGCACAATCTCAAGGTTCCATATTTCTTCTTCACGAACAATACTAGGGCACCCCAAGGTGACAAACTTGGGTGTATATACCCCTTCTTTAGAAGATATTCAAGATGCATTTACAACTCCTTTAGCTCTGGTGTACTCATTATGTAAGAAGTTTTTGATACTGGAGTTTCTCCAAGCATTAAATTTATAGAGAAATCAACATTTCTCTTTGGGGGTAGTCTTGGTACCTCCTTGAACATATCTTCGAAATATTCTAGGGATGCATGATCCTCCATATTTGGCACCTTACCCTTAGATGCTTATTGCATATGAGATGAAAATATTTGGCATCCCTTCCTGTAACACTTCTTCAGCTCCATTGCTGAAATTTCTCGGACAATAATTGCCCTGGGAATTCCTTGGATTGTTCTCTGATTTCCTTCCTCATCCAGGCAAGTGAATGATATTTTATGAAAGTCTAATATGGAATGGTGTTGGTCTAACCAATCCATACCAATTAGGAATTCATATGATATTAAAGGCAAGATGTTCAATTCTTCCTTGTTACTCAGTCCATTCATGCCCATTGTACATGATTTAATCAACTCAACAACCTTTCTCTTGGTTCCTGTAGCCAACTGCACCAACCAATATTTCCCATGCTTTCTTCTTGGAAATTTCAACATTTCCACTACCTTGGGATATATATAGCTATGACTATCCCCTGAATCAATTAAAATAGTAAAGGCATGGTTATTGATCATACCTTTAACTTCAATCATGTGTGATTGAAACTCAGCTTGCTTGTTGTCTAGGGCTGCATAGATCCTTGGTACTTTTTTCCCCATGTCCTCTACCTTTTCTACTTGCTGAAAATTTTGAACAACTCTCACTTTGTCACTTCTATGAGGACAATCTCTATATCTATGATCTCCTTTACAACCCCAACATTCCATAGGTGTCTGCCTTGGCCTTTTCCCACCTACTTCAACCATCCTGGGCTCTCTCAAAACTAGTTGTCCTTGAGGACTATTTCTGAAAAAATGGTGGTTTGATCCCCTTATGCCTCTTCTCCCTTTTAAATTTCCTCTTGTCTTCCCAAGCCTTCTGGAAAATAGGTTTCCCTTTTTTTTGATCAAATAAGATTTTTTCTCTCCTTATGGTTTCTTCCATAGTTTTAGGATCATCATACTGGATCTTTTCACTGATGAAAGATGGAAGCCTACTCATATACTTTTGAATATTAACTGTCTCTTTCTTGATGAAGGGTACATACTTCAACACCTCCAATAATATTCTTTCATACCCATCAATAGACATACTTCATAGCTTGAGTTCAAAGAACTCTTTCATTTTCTTGTCATAATACCTCTTAGTTAATTACTTCTTTTTAAAATCTGTCTTGAATTCCCTCCATGTAACATTCTTCTCCCTTACGTGTTGCACTTGCACAAGCTGATCCCACCATATGGATGCCTTTCCTTTTATATGATAGCTAGAAATTCTTCCTTCTGCATGAGAAGAGTAATTCTGCAGTTGGAAATATTTGCTCATGCCCAGCAGCCATGCCTCAGCATATTCATATTTATTGGGCTCTCCATCAAAAGTAGGAGGCTGGATCTTGTTCATTTCTCCCTTTAGTTCATCCAATACATATTTCCTATTTTTTTAGGTAGGGGATGGACTTGAACTATTGTGCGTCCTCTTTTTTGAATTCCTTTGGGAGTGTTGGTGATGTCTATTATCACTTCTTCCTCTTCTTTCCTCATCAGGGGACCTTTAGATTCATGATTTGCTAGATCCACCTTCCTTATCCATCTTCTTTTCAATTCTTTCTAGGCTCTGCATCAACTTCATGTTGAATTCATCCTGTTTCTCCTTTTCTCTCTTAAACCTTTCATTATCTTCTTGGTGAATTTGGACAACTTTTTGAAATTTTTTAATGATTTTCATCATTCCCACGTTTGTATCTATTTCTTCTCCATGCCCATTGAAGTTTGATCCTTCAATTCCCAAATGGAAATCCATTCCTCTAACTTCATCCTCTTGATTGGAAGTGTCTTGTGCCTCCTCCATTTCTCTGCACTATGGAATAATTCGGTTCGGTTCTGACAATTGCTAACTCTGCAAAATGTGCAATCAACCGAAAATTTTCAGGTTACTTGACTTAATAATTTTCCCAAATAACTTAAACAACCTGATTCAACAAAAGAATATCAATCTCCATTTTCAGAAGGTCTTGGTCGATCAAGAACATCTCAGGTTTCTATCTCTAAGCCCATCTCTGTTCTGCAACAATTTTCGGGTGCTAGCCCCTTTTTCTTCAGCCCTTGGTCTGCATGTGACCACGACTGTGACCCAATGCTAATGATTTGGGTGCTTATCTGGAGCCTTGAAACTTCAGGGCTCCAAATATTTAGAGGTTTACCTTTCTACACATCACAACAAATCTCCCAGAGTGTCGTATTGGAGAACTCGTGAAGTGGGGTGGATCAACGATCCACATCTTCCCAGCATCCAACGACTGATATTTACTACGGAACTCTGGGCTTCAGGGCTTCGAGACTTTGAAGCTTCGAGGCTTCAGGACTTTGGAGGATTTCACATCTGCACACCCTAAAACTCATGAACCATGAATCTCTAAATACTTCCATGTAACCCTTGGTGATGTCATTACGTCACGTTATTTTGGCACTACGAAACTTTAGGGATTTCTTCCTCCCATTCCATCATGAACCATTTCTTCTGAAGTGTCAAGTCTCTGGGCTTCACTGTTAGGGTCCTAACCCACACATAGATATAACAATATATTTGCATGTAATAAAGGTTAATATTAATAAGGCCTTTCAATAAAATATAATAAGGCGGATGTAAGAATACCTAATAGAATCTTCTGCTTCTAGAAGGATCTCCTCTAGATGCTTATTTTTAGTATAAATAGGAGTCGATGGTATGAGAACCCTAACTTGGATATTATTGTAATAGAGCTCTACTCAACAGGAGGTTTCCCCTTCGAAGAGGCCCATGAACATTGCTTTCATATTCAAAGTGTTATTTATGTTTTTATTCTTATATCATTTCAGTGTTATTGTGGTGAATGTTCTGGTTATATTGTTGTTATTATGCCATTACTGGCATTTTATTTCAGTTCTACATACATTTTATATCTGGTATATTACAAGTGGTATCAGAGCACTTTCCTTGGCAGAAAGTGTGGGTAAAATTTTTTTCAGGGTAGAGACGTATTCCGGTGTCTTTAAGCCACAGAGATTTGTCGTTACGCACATAAACCCGTGGTAGAGGGATTCATACATGCAGGATATACAAGTGGTACTTAAGCGCACATCTGTTGGCCACCCTTGTAACCCCTGTTGGTACCCCATCGAGTGGTAGCACATCAGATAGCACCTATGTACAGATCAACCTAGATTACTTGAATCCCTCTTTAGATAAACCGATTAGTCACCTATCTGCTATAGTGTCATAGAGAACAACATTCGGGAAGATACTCTCTAGTACCTAGGTAGTCGAGTAGTACGGTCTATCCTCCTTAGTTAGTTCCTTGAGATATTGGTCTGAGTACTACTGTTGGACCCTACACGTATATCAAAGAGCTATAGAATAGGGCACACACTTGTCTATAGAACCCTTGAATACCTAACCCTTGGGGGACATAAACATAACCAAATTAAAACATACAAGATCTATTGCTGCACAACTATGTTTGGGTTGCCAAGTAAATACACATTTCTTTCTGGTTAAGAATTTGGGCATTTCATCTCTGCAATATTCTTCAGACTGGAGTATAACTTTATAAAAAAAAATTCTGGAAATTTTTTCACCATTATTTGAGACCTATTCCATTGGATTCATCTCTTCACCCTTATCACATTCATCCATATCATTTTTTTGGCCAAAATGTTTTACCCTGCCTGCCCCTTTTCAGTTTCCTCATCCTCATGGCCCATACTCGTAGCCAAGACTTGGAAGCTCGCTTCAACACCTTGCAATTTGGTCTCATTGAGACCCAACAAGAAGTGAAACAACTTAGTGCCAATGTTGTC